>PVIR01030108.1:0-20556 GCA_004026965.1 Petromus typicus
ATTTGACAATTACTTTAAAAGTCAAAAACATGGAGGGGGAAAATGGGATAAAATAAAATTTATTTTTTAAAAAGTCAAAAACAGGGCCAGGGATTTAGCTCAGCGGTTCGGTGCCTGTCTTGCAAGCACAAGGGCCCGGGTTCGATCCCCGGTAACCACATACAATACTGGGTGTACAGACTCATGCCCAGCAGCAACCAGTACCACATGCCACAGTGCCGGGAGTGGTGGCTCACGCCTGTAATCCCAGCACTCAGGAGGCAGAGGCAGGAGGATTGCTGTGATATGAGTTTAAGGCTGAGCTCAGGGCCAGCCTGAACCACAAAGTGAGACTCTGTCTCAAAAAATCTAAAAAAAAAAAAATAGTCAAAAACAAACATTTGATATATGTTCCAAGAAGTCTTTATCAGTTATAATAAGATTTTATATTCTTTACCCATTTTTCATAAAAAATAAAAATAAAGGCCTGGGATTGCAGCTCAGTGGCATGGTGCCTATCTGGCAAGTACAAAGTTCTGAGTTTAATTTTCTCAGGGGCAAAGGGCATGCACGAATCAATCAAGTGCTATAAAGAAATAGAAGTGTCAGATCAATCTATGTTTTTTAATAAGAGAAATATTCACTGATTTTTCCCATGTATAAACTTTTTATTAAACACCACCCTTCGGCCCAGGATTTAGCTCAGAGGTTCTGATACCTGCCTTGTAAGTGTAAGGGCCTTGCTCGGCTCGATCCTAGGAACCACATACAGCAAAGCTGAACATGGTGGCTCAAGCCTGTATAATCCCAGCACTCGGGAGGCAGAGGCAGGATTACTGAGTTTGAGGATGAGTTCAGGACCAACCTGAACTGCAAAGCAAGACCCTGCCTCAAAAACAAACAAACAAAAAATAACCACCCCTCCCCAGCCCTGCATGCAATGCCCTAGCAACACAAAAAGAGAAAGGAAAAATTTGCTCTGTAAGAGAAATTAGAAATCCTGCAATTATAGTTCAGATAGTTCTGCATAGGAAAAATTGGAAATATTTCTTGGTATTTGTCTATGTTTCTTTCTTTCTTTTTTTTTTTTTTTTTTTTTTGAGGCAGGGTCTCGCTTTGTAGTTAAGGTTGGCCCTGAGCTCAGCCTCAAACTCACATCACAGCGATCCTCCTGCCTCTGCCTCCGGAGTGCTGGGATTACAGGCATGAGCCACCACATCTGGCACTGTGGTATGTGGTATGTGGTGCTGATTGCTGCTGGGCGTGAGTCTCCACGCCCAGTATGGTATGTGGTTACCAGGAATTGAACCTGGGTCCTTGCACTTGCAAGACAGGCACTGGAACCACTGAGCCAACTCCCCCGCCCTATATGTTTCTTTCAAAGTAACTATGTCCTGGTCTATTTGCTTTTTATTTCTCAGTTATTGTGACAAAATGTTTCCATCAGCTCTTGTGTTCTATATGTCTTTGACTTTTTAAGATGTTGCTGATAGTATTTAGTACATATTAGGGTTGGGGTGTAACTTGATGGTAATGTCCTTCACTATCCCTCTCTCTCTCTTATATATATTTATTCATTTTTTGCTCTCTCTTAATTTATTTATGTATTTATTTTGAGACAGGGTCTTGCTTTGTAGTTCAGGCTGGCCCTGAGCTCAGCCTCAAACTCACATCACAGCAATCCTCCTGCCTCTGCCTCCCGAGCGCTGGGATTATAGGCCTGAGCCACCGTGCCCGGCACTGTGGTATGTGGTGCTGATTGCTGCTGGGTGTGAGTCTCCACAGCCAGTATTGTATGTGGTTACTGAGGATCGAACCCAGGTCCTTGCGCTTGCAAGACAGGCACTGGAACCACTGAGCCAAATCCCTGGCCCCCGCTCTCTCTTATTTTTTGAAACAAGGTTTGGCTCTGTAGTTCAAGTTGGCCCTGAGCTCACTATGTAGTCCAGGCTAGCCTCAAACTCAAGCAGTCCTCCTGCCTCTGCCTCTTGAATGCTGGGATTACAGGTGTGAGCCACCTCGCCTGGCTTGACTAGCTCTCTTGAAACCCTGGTTTTGGTCTTTAACACCACTAAGGAACAAAACCAGACAGAAGTGGGAGCAAACACCTGAAACCCAGAATTCAGGAGACTGAGGCCACCGAGTGCAAGTTCTAGGACAGCCTGGCCAATTCAAGGAGATGTCTTGAAATAAAAAATTAAACTGGGTACAGTGGTGCACACCTTCAAAGAAAGTTTGAGCCCAGCCTGGGCAGCTCAGTAACTTAGTGAGACTTTGTCTTAAAATAAAATTCAAAAGGGCTGTGATTAACAGCTCACTGGGAAGGGCCTGGGTTCCTTTCCCAGTGGCAGGGGTGGGGGAAAAGGGTGGGCATAGCTCAGAACTCCTTGAGTTCAATCCCTGCTACTCCTAAGAAAAGGTATAAAGCTCAACGGCACACGATGAATCTCTTCCAACTGACCCAGGGACACAGTGCCCGTGGGTCACACACACACAGCGTGAGCAGTGAAGTGGGCTTCCTTTCAGGGAACCACTCTACGAGTAACACCTAGCAGTATCGTGCACACTCTCACAACTGAGACAAGACCAGAGCACTTTCATGGATGTCCCTTCTCACTCGAAGACCTCCACTATTCCCTCTGCTTACGTGGACAGTGCTAGGTGAACCTCTTTATCAACAGATTACAGCTAAGTAATCTAGAAAAGCATTAATAATGTCTCCCAGGAAAATCTTTGCAACGTAGTTGACTCTGGGAATATATCAAAGGGTAGTTTAGCCTAAAATATTTTAAATGAATAGATCTGCTATAGAAGTAATTAAAGATCAGAAATAAGTGGGCTTCTAAAATATCCTTCAAATGGAAGCTTGACGCAGGTTAGTTACTGAGGCAAGTACAATAGACATACATTCTCTGTGAGCTACATGATACTCCAGAAGTTTATTCAAAGAAGTCTCTCTGCTGAGGAAATGAAAAGTCAAATGATAAATATATGGGAACTCAAGACCCTTAGTCTCATAGATATCTTTTCTTCACATTGTAATCATTCAAGTATTCTTCCAAATCCTTTCTCCCCTTTCGCCCAGCATTATTCTCTTTCTTTCCAACTACTCCTAATTCCTTAGCCTTCCTTTCTCTCCTTCTCAGAAAATAAGCCACATCTCCATCTCTGAAATTGCTTGTTCTCACCAAATCCCAGTTTCCCCATCATCTCTTGTGCTTCAGTATCACATCACACTCTTCCAGGACTCAGCCCTTTCCATACCGGCTCTGTTACATACGACTCAGGATCTCACCTCCCTTTTAGGTTTTCTGAGTTGTTCCATAGTTAACATTATCTTCCTTTTCTTAAAACCTGATTCAAATCTGGAGTTTGACATAAACAATTGCTCCCCAGGAATGTAAATGAGCAAGTCAGTGTGAGAATATTATCAGCACGTAGAACTCCGTGCTTAGAGGGCAAAGCACAAGGATCATGGGACAAACACAAATCAAAGCTCAAAACAAAAAACAAGAATTGTATTCAGTGTAAGTAAAAAACAAAACAAAACAAAACAAAAAAACCACACACATTATTTACAAAAAATTAAGAACATGAACTAGCCAGCTATGGCGGCGCACACTTGGAATAAAGGCTTCCAAGCGCAAGGGCAGCTCCTGAAACTATTTGGAAATGAAAAGGGCTGCACTGCAGCTCAGTGGTACAGCACTTGCAGAGCATGCAGGAAGTCCTGGTTCAATCCCAGTATACAAATAAGGGAAGAAAAAACCCAAACAAAAAATTAGAACGTGGAAATGCATCATCATCTGTTCCTAATATCCTAGGTAAATTAAATCACTTCGGAGAGGAACAATGTGTGTTTTGTTCCCACCAGCTCAGAACAATGTCCCTGCGCAGTTAGGTATAAATGTATTTATTCTTTCTAGGGTCCAACATATTTTTTCAGAAATACAATTAATGCTCCCTCACATTTTGAAGCAAGCCCACTGCAAATCTGACATCAGCAGTCATAGAAGCTCTCGCACCCACTTCATAGGATGACCCACTATCTTTGAAGTCAGTAGCCACACAGACACAGCGCCAGTTCAATTCAAGGGAATCTGTGCTCTGGCCTCTGATCATCTTAACAGATTCACACACGTGGGAGGCAGTGCACGCAGAGGGGGCAGCATGAGAGGGGTTGCTCGGGCCGTACCCAATGGCAGCGGGCGTCGGGCGGGTGTGCAGCTGAGGGGTGGTGGAGGTGGTGGTGGTTGTCAGAGAGCCATCCGTCCCGGTCTTCTCCCAGTCAAAAGGGTCACTTTCAATTACTCCAACAGCCCTGATGCTATTGTCAAAAACGGATGTAAGCAGCTAAACCACAAAGGAAAGAAAAGCAGAGTAAGTCAACAACAGTTATTTTCTTCCACAAAAGAAAGCATACCACACACATTTAAAAGGCATCTTAAATGGATGCACCTGAAGGAGATACTCAGACGTGGAATAAATAGGATACAAATGTGTAAAGACTACCGCTTCTCTTGTGTGAGAAACTGAAGGTATAAGTGAGGTCCAGAATGTACACTAAGTATTATGAAATAGGAAGAAAATCTTCAAAGAGGAAGGGAAATGGGAGGCAGGGAAAAGCAAAAAGAAAGAAAAAATCTGAAGGTAAAAAGGAAAAATTGGACACAAACTTATGAATATAGGGGGTGGGGGTTGAAGGGAGGACAGGGGAATGGGAAAAGATCAAGAGAAGCAAGATGTACCATGAATAGGTGCAAATTCTCAATATTAAATGTGATCATAATGTATATCTAAAATGTACCAATAGACTCAACAGAGGAGAAAAATAAAAGGTATGGTATGATTTCCTTTTACAACTGATGCTTCACAGAGGAAAATCTGAATAAGGACTGCATGTGGAAAATGAGACTGAATTAATGTTGATATTTCTCAACTATGGTACTGTTTCGTAGCTGTACAGGATGGTTCTACTGTGGGAAGATAGATACTAAAGCTTTTTTTTTTTTTTCTTCTTTTTTTGAGAGAGGATGTTAGTAGTTCAGGTTAGACTGGAACTATGTAGCTCAGGCTAGTCTCAATTTGTGGTAATCCTCTTGTCCTAGCCTCCCAAGTGCTCGAATTATAGATATGAGCCAACCTATAATATTTTTAATTGATTTTATTGGTGCATTTTATATACACATTATTGTCACAATTGACATTGAGAGTTTGTACCAGTACCTAACAAAACTTAATTCTCATTTTCCCATTCCCCTGCCCTCGCCCAAGTTTCCCACCCACTAGATACATAAGCTGTTTTCTTTTTTTTTAATCATCAAATTCTTTCCCTTCTGTACTTAGCCCTATCTCCCTTTTCCCTCTGAATATTTTACTATTTCACAATACCTATCATACATTTTAGAACTCATTTACAACTTTGGTTCCTCAAAGAGAAAATATATGGTATTTACACACCTATGTCCTATTTATTTCACCTATGAGTATGTCCTCAAGGTGTGTCTTTTTGAGTACAAAAGAACTCAAATTTATCATTCTTTATGGTAGAATAATACTTCATTTCATAAAAACAAAACAAAACAAAACAAACAAACAAAAAACCATATCTTCTTGTGGGCATTTGGGGTGTTTCCAAGATTTGGCTATCACAACTGAGCTGCTATGAACATGGGTGTACATATGTCTCTGTGATATGAATCTTTTAATTCTTTCATGTACATCCCTAGCAGGGGAATGGAAGGGTTAAATGGGATCTCTAATCCTAGTTTTTTGAGGAATCTCCACATTGGTGGTTGCACCAGTCTACATTCCCACTAACAATGGAGAAGGGTTCCTTTCTCCCTGCATCCTCAGCAGCATTTGTTGTTGGTTGTTTTTGTGATAGCAGCCATTCTTTGTACAGCGAGATAGAATCTCTGTGTTATTTTCATCTGTATCTCTTGAATCACCAGCAGTGTTGAACATTTCTTCATGTGTTTCTTAGCTGCTTTTCCTTCTCTCCTAAAAAGTGGCTGTTCATTTCAGATGCCCATTTTTGAGTTGGGTCTTTAAATTTCAGGGGGCTGATTTTTTACAGCTCTTTGTATATTCTAGATAGTAGTCCTTTGTTTGAGGAACAGCTGGTAAAGATTTTTTTCCATATTGTCGGTTGTTTTTCATTTTGCGGATGGTTTCTGTTGCTGTGTAGAAGCTTTTTAATGAGATCCCAGTTGTTGAATCTTTCTGCTAGTTCTCATGCTATAGAGGTTTTGTACATAAAGTCTTTTCCTAAGCCAGTATCTCCAAGAGTTCTACTTAACCTGTTCTGCAGCAGGTTGTATTTCTGTTTTAATTCACTTTCATTTTAGTTTAGCACATGGTGAGACATAAATCTACCTTTAGTCTTTGGCAGGTTGAAACCCAATTTTTTCAGCACCATTTGTTAAAGAGGCCAATCTATAATATTTTTAACCAACTTACAATGATTTGGCAAAGGAAATCTGTGGGGGGAGGGTGTGCATGTGTTCACTTGAACCACTATTGGGTTATTTATTCTGATTTTTTGTACCAGGGATCAAACTCAGGACCTTGAGCTTGCCAGGCAGGTGCAACGCCACTGAGCCACATCCCAGGCCCTATTCTGATTTTTTAAAGACAGTCTTGCTATATAAGCCAGGTGGCCTCAAACCTGAACCTCTCTACCTCTGTGTCCAAGTCTGGGGTATGTGCTACCATGCTGGTTATCTACTTGTTTAATATTATATAGAATTTCATTTTTGTCCTTTTTTTAAAAAAAAAACTTTACCAAATTTACTTTCTCTCTCTTCTCCTCTCTTTTTCTTTCTCCTCTCTCTCTCTTTCAAGGCAGGGTTTCACTGTGTAGCTCAGGCTGGCCTTGAACCTGAGGTGATCCTCCTGACTTAGCCTCGTGAGTACTAAGATTATAGGGATGTACCACCATGCCCAGCTACCAAACATTTTAGTGTAATTCCACATCATTTAGTTTCTTATTTCATTCTCCAAAGTTGTGGCAACATTTTTTTTTTTTTTTTTTTTAGTTTTACTGAGACAGGGTCTCACTTTGTAGTTCAGGCTGGCCCTGAGCTCACTATTGTAGCCTGGGTGAGCCTTGAACTCACAGCAGTCCTCCTGCCTCTGCCTCCCGAGTGCTCGGATTATAGATGCAGCCACCACATCCGGAACTGTGGTATGTGGTACTGATTGCTGGTGGCTGTGGGTCACCATGCCCAGCATTGTTGTATGTGGTTACCGGGGATCAAACCCTAGCCCTTGCCCTTGTAAGATAGGCACCAAAACCACTGGGCTAAATCCCTACCCTGTCAACTCTTAACAAGCTGTAATTTTCTGAACAGGGACAACTTTGGGTCCATTTTTATACTTTTTTACAATTAAACATACTATATTTCTGGCACTTGAAAGATTTTATTTTCAAGTATATCAGGCTTATATTTTAACCTACAGTCATCATAGTTTATGATTTTTATTTTTATTTATTTATTTTTTTTAAGGATTTTTGAGACAGGGTCTCGCTTTGTGGTTTCAGGCTGGCCCTGAGCTCAGCCTCAAACTCACATCACAGCAATCCTCCTGCCTCTGCCTCCCGAGTGCTGGGATTACAGGCATGAGCCACCACTCCCGGCACTGTGGTATGTGGTACTGATTGCTATTGGGGTGAGTCTCCATGCCCAGTATTGTTATGTGGTTTCCGGGGATCGAACCCAGGTCCTTGTGCTTGCAAGACAGGTGCCGGAACCACTGAGCTAAATCCCCGGCCCCAGTTTATGATTTTTAAATAAAAGCAAATGAAACGATACCTGAGCTTCTAATTCTAAATACAAAAAGGTGACAGTGACACCTGTAATTGTTTCAAGATTATTGGAAAATATGTCATCTTCTTGACATGAACTTGGCATAAAAGACAGTGAGAGGTCTTTCTGAAGATCATCTGAATCTGCCGTGGTCAACAGTCTTCGGCAAAGCTGGCCAAATTACAGACAGCACAGTGGCAAGTTCTACAACAGGCCCTTGGCAGTGGAGCAGAGCCAATGGGGGACAACTGAGGAAGGCACAGCTGGAGCTACTGCAATACAACATGGACAAAGTATATGCTCTGCATCTGCCAACAGGACATTCCAAGTCTCTGCAGAGCAGAATCTCCACTGTACTGGGTGGATGATACCCACAGAGGCAGGCAGAGTCCTGTGTTTGAGACCAGGAAACCACAGAACTCCACTACTAGCTGTCTGCTCCTGAATGGAAAGCCATCAGAGTGGGATGCTCTGTCCTACACTTCCAGAATGCCAGAGACACGAAGATCCACACTGGAAGCTGAATCAACACAGAGCTTTAAGAGGGTGACAGTTATCCTGCCTCCTCAAATTCTGTGGATAAGTGAGCCTGGTGGCTCTCTGGAACCCCCAGGTAACTAGAACAAACTGCAACTTCTTGGCTAAGGTGCTTAGCAGTGGTGATTTTGTTTTGTTTTTTTGGTAGCAAATTTTCCACTTAGCTTGAGACAAAAGATCCTGCAGATCCACTAGCTGTTAACACATTTAAGGTGGTAACAGTTTCCAGGTTGGTGGCACGTGCCTGAGCTCCCAGCACTTGGGAGGCTGAGGCAGGAAGACTGTCATGAGTTGGAGGTGAGTTCAAGGCCAGGCTGAACTACACAGAAAGACCTTGTCTCAAAATCAGAATATACACAAAAAAGCCGGTCACAGTAGTGTATACAGGTTTCTCCATACAATTTCTTCAGCTGATTCCTCTGCAAGTCTCCACCAAGCACAAGTTAGAACCACTTGCATTTCTAGCACAAACCCACAGGGATATATAAGATGACAGATCCACATCACCAGTCACCACATCTAACACCCAGTGCTCCAGCCACCCACAGGCCACTGATGGCTCACCTCGGCCAGGACCTAGTGCTGGTAGGAAGCCCCGTCTTTTAAAAAACAAAAACAAAAACAAACACTAATTTTTCATGTGATCTCGACTCACAAAAAACTGCAGTGCTTCTGTCCATGTGCACTATTTCCAACATCATGATTATGGCTTCACTCTCTCCTCACCACTTCCCTTACTCTGTTAGGGTCATATCTTCAGAGTCATCTTGTGCACACCTTGCTCCAGACCCCAGATCAGCATTTCTTCAGTGGAGCATTATGCACAGGTCAACTGTATTCTTTAAAAGAACTCTAGCTACAAAGTGGACAATGGATGTCTTAAACAAGGGTGAGGAAAAGGGTGCTAACAACCAATTAGGAGGCTGCCACCCACTGAAGGAGCACAGTCGTAGTAGAGGGGTCTAGGGGATCTGGACATACTCTGGAGACAGACAACAGAATATGATGATAGAAGAGAATAAGGAAAGAATGAAGGATAACCTAGGTTTTTGTGCTGGGCCACTGGTTAAATCCAGAGGCTCTGGAACTCGGACAATGAAATGGTATGGAGGTCGTGGGGGAGCAGAATACAGACACAAATCAGGTCCTCTGCACAAGCCCTCAGCTGTAAGGTGTGCCACTGGTGTGGAGAAGCTGAGGGCTACAGTTCAGCTGTTCCAGCATGTGGAGGAAGGTGCTGGCCAGGGCAGGACTGCAGTGAGGCAGTGACACCAAGCATGTGTGGCTGCAGGTGACAAGCAGAGAACTATTTCCACAAGGATGACCAGGTGCTATCAACTATAAAGGTCTAATTACTTCCTTTTGTGGTAGTTATTTGTTTTCTGAGACAAGATCTCACCAGGTAGTTCAGGATGGTCTCAAATTTGACCTGATCCTTTTGCCTCAGCCTCTTGTGTGCTAGTATTATAGCTATGTACCACCATGCCCAGCCAGTTATTTCTGATTAATCTTTGAAACCAGACCAAAAAACTGTTCCTGCTCTGATGTTCAGAAAAGTAATCAATGAACTAATGGAGAAACACCAGAAATACAACAGCATGAGGAAAACAAATTTTTCTTGGGCAGAAATAAACAAAGGAGCTGGTGAGGAAAAGGGAAAAAGGAAGAGCTTGAAAAAGATATGGAGAGACAAAAATGCAATGTTGGGCCAAGGATTTAGCTCAGTGGTTCTGGCGTCTGCCTTGCAAGTGCAAGGTCCCGTGTTTGATCCCTGTAACCACATAAAACAATGCCAGGCATGGTGAGTCACGCCCAACAGCAATCAGTACCACACACCACAATGCCATATGTGTAATTCCAGTACTCGGGAGACAGAGGCAGGGGGACTGCTGTGAGTTCCAGGCTAGTGTGGGCTACATAATGAGCTCAGGGCCAGCCTGAACTACAAAGCAAGACCTTGGCTCAAAAAAAAAAAAGCAATGTTACTTTTTCTTATTTATTAGATTATGTCAGCCTCCTTATAAATAATGATTCATTTCTGTTAGACAGTATATAATGGGTTATATAAGGAATTTTTTTTTTTTTTTTTTTAGCAAATTGCCTGTACTCAAGACATAAAAATAGGTAAGAAAAATCAGGCACTATCTCTGGGTAATTCACATTCTGAGTAATTTGGGTTTCTGGTTTTTCTGTAATTTCTGATTTTCATAATGACCATGTGTTACTTTTAATAACGAAAAACATTTAGCCAGCAAAAAATATATTGTATGAAATAATCTGATCATATACGTAACCACGTAGAGCCCACAAAGATGCTCCTTGTTCCTGCACCCGGAACACACTTTTTTGTTGTTGTTGCATTTTGAGACAGTCTCACTTTGTAATTCAGGCTGGTCCTGAATTTACTATGTAGCCCGGGTGAGGCTTGAACTCAAAGCAATCCTCTTGCTTCTGCCTCCCGAGGGCTGGGATTATAGGTGTAAGCCACTACTTTCAGCCCAGAACACACTTATTAATTATAGTTTCAGTCATTTGACAATGAAAAATACTGCACTTCTCCACAGAATAAAACACAGTCAATAGCTGTCTCAAATTTGCTCCATCTGAAATCCTAGTTTGACATTTCAGAGTGAATACAGACCAGCAAAGTCCAACTTTTACAAGAACAAAAATTACTATAATGTGAAATTAAGAACTTCAGCCAAGTGTGGTGGTTCATGCTTATAATCCTAACACTTGGGAGGCTGAGGCTGAGGCAAGAGGACTGCTTGAATTTGAGGTTAGCCTTAAACAGTGAGTTCAAGGGAAGCCTGAACTCTGAATTATACAGCAAGATCCTGTCTTAACAATAACAATACAACATGAACAAATGGGCAAGAAAGAAAAGAAAAATTAAGAACATCACTGAGAATCCTAATATTTTTTCAGTAATGAGGATCAAACTCACAGCCTTGTGCTTGCCAGGCAGGCACAGTGCCACTAAGATAAATCCCTGAAACACCCCCATTCTTTATTCTCAGTTAATAAATGGTAAATAATGAATGGATCAATATGACAATCAAAAAAGCATGAAGACAATCTGGTTGGGCTGACTCAAAGACATATTATTTACTGCAAGAAGACAAAACAAAACAAAACCCCAGGGTCTCCCCAGAAAGGCTGAGAACAGCAGAAGCTGCACAGCCTTGGCAGCTTGTGGCTGTGTTTGGTTCATGTTGCTGGCTCTGCTCCCGAGAGGACTGATGGAGTGATGTGGAGCACTCCACAACTGCTAATGTCTCCAGAAGAACAGAGAGGCCAAAGACCTCTGCATCCCCTTATCACTGAAGTGAGGCCACTTTGTTTTGTTTTGACCTTGTGTATACAAAGGCTATTGATCTTGAAACTTTCCTTACCAAACTGAGTTGAGGTCCCTATTCCTCTATAAAGGGACCTTTTGCACTGCACTTGGTGACAGTCACAGACACTAAAGATACTACTTTCTATCTCCTGAAAATACCGCTGAATTCAGGTGAGCCCAATAAATAAGGATGTTTAGTAATTCAATTGTGTTCTACAGTTACCTCAAATACCCATTCACTGCTTCAGTTATATAGTAATGCCAATGGTCCTTGGTCTCAGGAATAGAAATACTAACAAAACAGCGTTGGGGATTTAGCTCAGAGGTTCTGGTGCCTGCCTTGCAAGCAGACATCTGGCTCCTGTCTCAAAATTTTAAAAAGGGAGGCTGGGGACATAGCTCACTGTGAAGGCACTGAGTTCAAACCTCTCCTACCCACCCCCCCAAAGACTGATAAAGCTTGTTTAGCTTTGGATTTCTTCTTGTCCTCTGATTTTAGCACTGGCAGGATGTGAGCTGCTGGTATACACGTATTTTGGGGCTCACCCACAGGGTGTCTGTGTGTTTCATCAGTTTTTCAATTACCTGAATGATGCTTATGATCATTTAGACACTGACCATCAGAACACCCTTTCCCAGTGACCACCCTGCTGTCCGCTTGCTCACTGCCCTCACTCAGAGCAGGAGGCCTGGCGTCATAGATTTGGTGAAGTAAAATGCTAGCCTGCTCTCTTCCAAAAATAACTACATTTTATTATTATATTAAGAGATAAATAGAGAAGGGCCTTAGAAAAATTTAAATAATTTTAATTTAAATTAATTGTAAGTTCCAGACATTATCTGGTGAATATGAGAGTCCTCTTCAGTCTACATATGTAAGAGATCAATGTGATCGGAACTCTAAACTTTTACACCCTAAGCACATTTTGTCAACAGAAGTTATTGGGCCAGGGATTTAGCTCAGTGGTTCAGGTGCCTACCTGGCAAGCGCAAGGTCCTGAGTTCATGCCCCAGTCACCACATACCACAATGTCAATAGAAGTTACTAATGCTCAAGTAGGAAAGTTGGGGCATTTTCCAGCTCCTCGTGGATCCAGCTTAATAGATGCAACTTCTTTATTTTACTACACGTACTGTGAATTCTCTACATTTCAGAAAATATGTATAAAATGTAAATGGGAAAGCATATTTCAAAAAAACCTCAGGTACAATGTGTTTTCTCAGTCTATGAGACTGTCTTCATTGTCTACATGCAAATGGCCATATATGGAGACAAGCTCACCTATGCAAAGTCTCCAAGGACCCAAAGTTGTATGGTGCTCTCTGTTTTACATCCTGTTTACCTCTTATACAAAAGCTGTAATTTCCCAAGGAAATCATTACTATGTGTAAATAATGTCTTTTCACAAGACACTTTAGAATTTAAAATTTTTATTAAAAGGTAGTGAAGTCTACACATTGTCCTATACAGATAAAAATGACACACTAATATTAATATTAATATTGATCTATGTGTGACTTCATTTATGTTTTCAGTGGTACCAAATACTTTGCATATGCCTGAACCAAGTTCTCCCTCAAAGGGACAGACAGAATCTTCTGAAACATAGCCTGTTCGTGTCAGGGATGCCATTGTGTGAAACCTAGTTGATCCTTAAAAGGCTTCATTAACCAGTGTTCCAGCAATGATGGCAAACCTTTTAGAACTTCCATGGCAACAGCCTACCATGGCACACATGCCATAGGTTTGCCACCATGGCTCTAGTTACCAAAGACAAAACAGAGCTAGTAGTTTTTAGGGGCTGCTGTTTTGTAGCATATTCATACATGACATAGAACCCTCACATCCTCAGTTACATAACCGAGTTGGACACTCCTTTTGGGTCAACACATTAGCAATAGAATTTATAGAATTTCTTTCTTTTTGTTTTGAGGCAAGGTCTTGCTACATAGTTCAGGCTGGTCTTTAACTTACTATGTAGCCCAGGCTGCCCTTAAGACTTGGAGCGATCCTCCTGCCTCAGCCTCCAAAATGCTGAGATTACAGGCATGTGCCACCACAACTTGCTGAATTTATATAACTTTAACAGTTATGGAGGTGAATCAAATCAGAAACAGAACAATCTATTTTTTGCTTAACAAACCTAAAACTCTAATGAAGGTCATGTTGAAAAGCTCTCAGTCTCTCCCTTACTGTCAATTAAATTCATCGCATTTCTCAGACTGTATCAAAACAGTACTACAGTAGGGACCTCCCACATGCATTCATTACACTCTCCAAAGAGTGAAGGGAAGGAGAGATTGGAAGGGATAGGACAATGAATTCATGATTCACAGATGTTACCTGGTAGTCGGGTTTTGTAAAATAATCCAGAGAGGAGATGTGGTCCAGAAAGATGCTGAATTCTGGAGGGAGATGCTTCAACATGAGCCTGTGATCATATCTCTCTTTAATGGAGCCTACTTGCTCCTGGAGAGGAAGGAGAAAATGAGAGAAAATCAATTTTCCTTGGCAGCTATGCATTAAAAGCCTTTAGTAACTGTCTCAAGGGAACGTACCAGGGAATGAGATAGTGGGTAATTAGTATAAAGCAAGACAGAAAAAGAAAATGTAAAGCCTCTTACTAATAGTTTAATATGCAGTGCTTAAAAGGGGGCAAAACTAATGCAAACCAAAGGAGAGAGGCAGAGCTTTGCATCCATGGACTTTTAACCCCAGAAGAGTTCATGGTAGGCCAGATGTGGTGACTCCCATTTGTAGTTCCAGCGCTGTGGAAGGCTGAGGCCAGGAGGGTCACATGTTTGATCCCAGCCTGGGAAACTCAGCAATTTAGTAAATACGAAATTTAAAAAGGGAGCTAAGGATGTAGCTCAGTGTAAAGGCTTGGAGTTCAATGCCTAGCACCACTTCCCAAAGAAGTTTATCTTAAATCTGGTCTACTTTTCTCTATCAACACCTGTTTATGGTTTTCAAATCAAACAATATACTGTGACAATTAAAAACTAAAAGCTCACTTTACTTACACAAAGAGAGAACCAGTGAACTTACAGCTAAGGAGGGGCTAAGTGTAGGTCAGTGGCAGAGCACGAGCTTCATATGTGTGAGGCTTGTCAGGCCCTGGGTCAGTCTCCAGCATTCCCCACCTTGCAACCCCTCCCCAAAAAAAGGGCCAGGAAGGGAAGTTACATATCCAGTCACAAGAAACGACTGTACTTCTAAATCAGTATTTATTCTCCATGTACACAGGAAAAAGATGCAGCATTAATTAGCTTCCTAGTGTCAGCGCACAGAAAAACAGATGTATTTGGAAGACAGTGCTGATAGAGTTCAAGTCTTATATGTACAGGATATTTTCTTTTCTTTTTTTTAGTTTTTTGAGACAAGGTCTTGCTATGTAGTTTAGGCTGGTCCTGAACTCAGCCTTGAACTCATCAATCCTCCTGCCTCTGCTGCCCAAGTGCTGAGATTACAGGCGTGAACCCTCATGCCCAGCATTGTGGTAGTGGTGTTGATTGCCATTGGATGTGAGTCACCATACTCAGCATTGTTGCATATGGTCACCAGGGATCGAACCTGGGACCTTGAGTTTGTAAGGCAAGTGCGAGAACCACTAAGCTAAATACCCAGTCCAGGATATTTTCTTTTTAATAACTAAATCTGAGCTAGACATGGAGTGCACATCTGTAATCACAGCACTCGAAGGCCATTGAACCAAGAGTTCAAGGGCAGTCTGGACTACACAGAGGTTTCAGGGTCAGCCTGAATTAAAAACAGAGACCCTATCTTAAAAAAAAAAACCTGCCAGGAATTTAGCTCAATGGTACCACCACCTGCCTGGCAAGCTCAAGGTCCTCAGTTCGATTCCCTGCACTGTAAAAAAACAAGAACAAAACAAAACCTACATATGATGCCTAGATATAATATATACCATAGTCTTTAATAAATATATTTCCAACAAAAACCTAAGGAGAAATTTTTAGCTTTTTCCATCAAAATTGACAATTGTTTCCAAAATTACCTTGTCCTTTATTTTCCTCCAAGGCAGCTGACCAACCACAAATTCCACCAACATGTAGAATAAAGACCAAAGATCATCATGTCTTCCCATTTCCTTCAGAAACAAAACAGAATCCAGCCACATTACACTCCCAATGGTCCTGAGCACTTCTTAAGACTTAAATCATTTTGTTTCATCTTTCTAGGTCTGAAAGCTTAAATGTTTCCCAAGAGATTTATCAGGCAAACATATCTAGCTATCTGCAGGGGTATACAGCAATCTATATGGCAGAAGAAATATATGTATATGTCAACTTGATATAAAGAACAGCCTAAAACCCAGCAACACTTGAAACAATATAATAACTTATTAATCAACAAGCTCCTTAAGGAGTAAAGGAACTGTAGCCAGGCACGGTGCACATGTCTGAAAGCCCAGCTACTTGGAACACTGCAATCTTTTCCATAAAATTTAACTGGACCAAAAGCACAAAATGAGTGGCTAAACAATATACTTTGTTCTGGGAATCTGTGGCCACAGCCTTCGCCTTTATTGGATTTGAGGATTAAATCTGTGTGATAAGGAAGCCAAGCCCAGAAATCAGTTTCAAATCCTTCTGGGTGACACTTTCTGCAGCAATGACAGAAGCAAGTGAGACTGTCTCAAAAACTCTTTTTGTTAATACATACACTTAATTAAGGACAAATTTTAAAATAAATTATACTTAGTTATCTAAATTTGATTTTACAAGAAGCTGCACGTATGTTACCCCCATAATCTCATCATGCATTAGCATTAACTCAATACTAATGTCACCCCCCAAAAGAAATGTTGCAATTATCAGAGATCTTTTGCTCATTAGCCATTTCTACCCTGTATATTGTAGACATTCTTGGTTTAACAACCGAGTTATAGTCCTGTGCTAGGTCACTGATTGAACTGGTCTCTAAATGAGGACATGTGCAGAATGTACACCACAAGATTTAGAACAAAGAAATGGTCAAAAGAAACTCCAACTTGATGACTTAGCAGTTATTTGCATACTCTTACATGCAGTTCTGTGACATGCAACAGAATATAAAAGTGCAGCACTGTACTGTACCATACAATCAACAAAGATCACACTACTGTATAAACATGGTGCACTGTGCAACAGGTGTACTGTTCAAAAAAAAAAGGACACTGAGCGTCTATCAACAAGAGGTACAAGAAAAGAGACAGCTCATAAAGTTGTAAATCCCAAAAGCTGTTAACTAGGTTGGTCATTAAACAAGGAACTTCTGTAATTTGAGGAAGGTAATGTGACTCAGATTGTGAGTACTGACACAGACACTTACCCTGTTCCTGTGAGCATTAACTGAGGCATAGCGAACGGTCCCTCGAAAGCCGGCTACAGCACGAGGCTAAAAGAAAGCCAAGCAAGAATAAGCCAAATAGCAACAGATGCAACACACTTTCGTGTGCAAGTAAATGGGAGAAATATGTCTATTACTGTAATACTGGAGAGCTATTTAATTTCCATTATGAAATTACAGAAAAACAACTTCTTTCTTTCTTTTTTTTTTTTGAGACAGGGTCTCGCTTTGTAGTTCAGGCTGGCCCTGAGCTCAGCCTCAAACTCACATCACAGCAATCCTCCTGCCTCTGCCTCCCGAGTGCTGGGATTACAGGCGTGAGCCACCACGCCCGGCACTGTGGTTCGTGGTACTGATTGCTGCTGGGCGTGAGTCTCCACGCCCAGTGTTGTTATGTGGTTTCCAGGGGATCGAAGCCAGGTCCTTGCGCTTGCAAGACAGGCACTGGAACCACTGTGCTAAATCCCTGGCCCAGAAAAACAATTTCTAAAGCAACAGGTTTATAACCTCTGATGCTTTCATTCATTTTTTTATTCTTTTTTCCTATTTATATTTTTTAAAGGGCTGGGGCAGGTGGGCGCTTGGGACTTGGTGGCATGTCTAGTGTGTTCAAGGATCTGGGTTTAATCCAGTACCCCACCTATAAAAGGCAGCATTTATGATCCTTACTCAACTGTACACCGAAGACATTGGTGTTTTCATAGAATATGCATTTTATCACAGTTACCACATTAACATTCAGGCTTGGATACAAATACATTACAAAGACTATAAGGAGAGCCAGGGATTTAGCTCAGTGGTTTTGGTGTCTGCTTTGCAAGCACAAGGTCCCAAGTTCGATCCCTTGTACCACAAATCATAATGCCAGGCATGGTGATTTACACCTGAAATCCCAGCACAGGGCATGGGGGGGGGTGTTAGGGGCAAGGCAGGAGATTGCTGTGAGTTTGAGGCCAGCCTGAAGGACAAAGTGAGACTGTCTCAAAAAAAAAAAGACTATAAAGAAACACTAAATAACCTAAATTGGCAACCTATTCATATCTTGCCTACTTTATTCAAACTGAAGTTAAAGTGGTGACAACTTGTACTTTATCTACTACAAATGTAACTCACATGTTCAGAATTTAAGTTACTGTGTACTGAGTACGTCCCTGATACTGAGAATAAAGCTGAACATGAGTAATAGATGACTCTAATACTTGGAGGGTACAATGTGAGTAAGTCCAAACACTTCTACAGGACTACCCACGATATGGCACTTTGCACAGTGGGCTGACTGATTTCTACCACACATTTTCTTTCTAGCTCAAGCCTCTGTATGTGCTATTCTTCAGAGGCCATTGCTGGCATGTCTTCTGTGTCCAGGCTTCTGCCCTTGTTATCGCCCCAGAGAAATAGGCCTTGATACTCTCACCACCCTCCACCTGCTGCCCTCCACAGCAATATCTTTAACTAACCCAATTCTACTTTATTTATATTTTTACTTTATCATCTAATTGCTTATGTTTCACATTTATTGTCTGTCTTCTCTTTTGTAGGATATAAACTGTAGGAGGGGCAAGTTCTCTTTTGTAGGGTATAAACTGTATGAGGGCAAGGTCTCTGTCTTGCTCTCTCCTTTCTTTCTTTCTTTTCTTTTCTTGCTCATTTTATAAAAATACATCCTCTGAAAGGAAATAACTTGTTGGAGACCTCGCTTAGTAGGTGATACAAGCAGGGATTAATTAAGGTTTTTTGGATTAAAATTCTGTGCTGTTTACATTCTGGCACTTCACAAGGATCAAGTCAGCACCTCAAGGGTCAGAAGCAGCGTAGTATGATTCTGAAACACTTGAAAATGATCATAGCCCATCATTTTCACTGGTAGATTTTCAGTTTCTCAGTAATTTCAAATATCCCAGAAAAAGATGATTGTAAATGTTATTTCACAAATGCTGAGCTGGTAGTGTAATTCAATGCTAACACATTTGCCTGGCTGAAAAGACTTATTTAACAGAATAATTTTTATTAAATGCTGTAGCACAAGAGTAAGATAAACAGTCTCTGAGCTCTTCCTCCATTTTCTCATTTACATAATTTATATTAAATCTACAAAGGCTAGTTGCCTGCTTCTCTTCTTGCATTACTCTTTTTCCCTTTTTCCCTACTGTTTTTAAGTATTTTTAAAATACTCTTTATTTAGGCAAAGCAAAACCTGTAATCCTAGTGCTCAGGAGCAAGGAGAACCACTACAAATTCAAGGTCAGCCCAGGCTACATAATAAGATTCTGTCTCAAAAATCCAAAACAAAACAAAAACTCTATTTAATGACAAGTGATCAAAAGTTTCTGTAAACTTTTAAAATCCTCTTCATTGGGCCAGGAATTTAGCTCAGTGGTTCTGGCGCCTGTCTTGCAAGAGCAAGGACCCGGGTTAGATCTCCCGGTAACCACATACAATATTGGGTGTGGAGACTCACGCCCAGCAGCAATCAGTACCACATACCACAGTACCTGCATGGTGGCTCAGGCCTGTAATCCCAGCACTCGGGAGGCAGAGGCAGAAGGATTGCTGTGATGTGAGTTTGAGGGTAAGCTCAGGGCCAGCCTGAACTACAAAGTGAGACCCTGTCTCCAAAAAAATAAAATAAAATAAAATCCTCTTCATTTTTCTTAGCCATCCTTATAATCATAGTCAATAGATCTCAATATTTTCCTAAGTCATCATGACTAACAGGAATATCCAATATTTTCAGTTTGGTTGATAGAACTTTTTTTTTTTTTTTTAGGTTTTTTGAGACAGGATCTCGCTTTGTGGTTCAGGCTGGCCCTGAGCTCAGCCTCCAACTCACATCACAATCCTCCTGCCTCTGCCTCCTGAGTGCTGGGATTACAGGCGTGAGCCACCACACCCGGCACTGTGGTATGTGGTACTGGTTGCTGCTGGGTGTGGGTCTCCACACCCAGTATTGTTATGTGGTTACCGGGGAATCGAACCCGGGCCCTTGCGCTTGCAAGACAGGCGCCGGAACCACTGAGCTAACTCCCCGGCCCAGTTGATAGAACTTCTAAGACCAGAGATTTCTCTTTTTACAAGAAAAATATCTAAGAGAGTATAATACAGCTTTTCAGTAAATAGCATTCCAGAGATTGTACTTTTTATTCATTACTTGATACAGCCTCCAAATAACATAAAGTTGTTTTGCAGCATACCATTTTGTCCAGTTATTTTCATTCCAGTAACTGTCAATGACAATCTCTACACCTCTTCTCCAACTTGGAAGCCAAATCCAAACTGAGCTACATCCTTGGCCAAGTAAATGATTGTAATTTGAAGCAGATAACAATGAACCCACTAATGAAGTACACTAAATTATGAAAGTCCTGAAGTGATAAGGATCAGTTCCATTCAGTACAAATGAAAAACCTTAATAAGGCAGCATGTGCACAGCAAAAGAATCCACCTTCAGAGTGCAGAGGCAACCCACAGAATGGGGAAAGTTTTTACCAGCTGCTTTTCAGACAAAAGACTAATATTCAGAATATATTAAGAACTTT
>PVIR01030109.1:0-20551 GCA_004026965.1 Petromus typicus
AAAAAAAAAAAAAAAACTGCACAGAAAGACTCTGTGTACCTACCTCACATTCTAATAATGTTCTCTGCACACAAATTTTTGACTATATGTATTATATGTCAAAGTTAATGTGAAAAATATTAGGGAAGGCATTGTTTTTTGGCAATATAGTGAGAAAAACAGGAATTTCACTGGTTTTTGTTGGAGCAGTAAGTGGGGGAGACATTCCAGAAAGTTTTTGTGCTGTATATAGTTTTAGGAACCTTATTGGTTTACTTACAGTTTCATTTTTTATGCTTATTAGTACATATTTGTTTACATAATGATTATATCATTGTGGAGACTAGTGCAAGCAACCTTTGTGCACGGTGTCAGCAGTCTCGCAACTGTGATTTTTCATTCATCACAGCGAAGGTCCAGTCAGCATAGCTACAACGGCTTGACGTGGTGGCCAGTTTGGGAGCTACTGTGGCAGCACCAATGTCCATTCCCGTTGGGAGTATTCGAGAGTGTGGAGGGTCTACTGACCCACTTACTTGCCTTAAGTCCTGGGTCAGTTCCAGCACCAAAGTTAGAAAGTCTTGGTCTATGCCGCTGGTTTGGGGATATCAAAAGAAATCCGTAGAATACTCTGGTATATGCCTGTTCCTTGCTCCATGACCTCACTTTACCAGGGATAAATCAATGTGTTAAGGTCTGTGGAATCATTTACTGAGACTCCACCAACTCAACCAAACTTTTAGCTTTCCTGAGAACCTTTGGTTTTTGCACTGAAATTTACAATAATATGCATCAAACTTATTTGGTGGCAAGATGTATTTTAAAAGCATCAAAGGGCATCAACTTTGAGGCTAAGCTGCCTGGATTTGAATTCTGATTGTGCCCCTCATTAACTGTAGCATTAGACCAGAGTTTTACCTTCTGCACCCCCAATGTCCTCATCTGTGAAATGGGGAGGAGTGGGTCAGTGGACTCTTGCTAGAACCCACGCAAATATTTCATATATCCACTGTTGTGTGCAGTACATGGCATGTTTGTTAACCTCTCATGGCTCTGGCTTTCTTATCTGACATGGGAATGGTGATATAATAACTGTACTTGTGCCTAGCTTTGGTGGAGGATTAAATGGGTTAGTATGTTATAGCCATTTAGAGCACAGTGCAGTACCTACAGGCATGTAGTAGTTATAGACTGTTCATTGTATCCTCCTTTCAGGTCTTATCCTGACGAGATCGGGCCAAAGCACTGGCCAAACTCGCGGTTTGCTCACGTCATGAAACTGCGACAGGCGGCCCTTCGAACTGCGAGAGAGAAATGGTCAGACTACATTCTGGTAAAAACCGATGCTTGATTTCTTGGCAACTGTTACCCAGAATGTGTCCAAATACGCCGTCCAAAAACTAGGACCATGGGAACAATCAAAACAACCTTTGTTTAGACAATGAAAGGCACACAAAAAAATCCAAGCAGTTTAGTATGGTGATGCCTGGACTTCATCTCGGACTCATTCCTGATCAACCAAATTCTTGAACTGTGGGGTCTATTTTATGTAACATGCAAAAGGACTCTTGAGTCGGTTTATTAGGTAAAGCGATATAGATTGTCTAAGTTTGCAGAAGAATTTTTAAAATATGGGGAAATGATTGTATCAGAACACCTCTGAAGCTGTCCCCTTTGGTTTCTGGTGACTCAGAGAATGAAATCTCTTATTTGGCTTCCTGGTTGCTTCCAATTGTGCTGAGCTTTTGTGAGAATCCTCTCCATTGAGAGGTTTCTTTGTTTTCCTTGGTTCAGAAAAATGCTGGAATTGATGATGATGGGAAATCGAGGCATCTTCGTCCACAGGAACCCTGTCTCGGTTGGAAAGGAGGAAAGCTCAGGAGAAAGTAGCTCCGTCTTTCCTGAGAGATATTTATTACCATTCTTAGTCAAGTCTAGTGTAACACTAGAAACACCACCAATGAAGCAAAACCTATATCATTTTTATCATATTGATGGGCATCTGATTTCACTAGACTGTGATTTCTAGAAGGAATGAATTGAATATCTTTGACTTATGTCCCTCCCTAGGCCCTCAGACATTCCTAATGTCAATTAAGGATTTATTGCATGCATTTTCAACACAAGTGTTTTATAGAAATGTTCGCTCACACTGTACAGATAATATTTAACACTGTTCATAGCTATTAAATCTTAGTGAAAGAAATGAATACCAAACTACAAAACTTTTGGTGAGTAATTTGACTTTTAAAGGGAATGAACGCTTCTGATTGTTTTAAATTGTGATGAAAGATACGTGACATAAAATCTATCATGTGAGCCACACAACTCATTTATTTCTTATGGTAGAATCTGTTGTTATGCCGTTTTTTATAAGTGTATCAATGTTAATATGGGCTGCTGTTAAGAATCAGAATCAGAGTTCATGTAAACGTCTGTGAAGAAATTCATGCCATTTAACTAACACAGATTGGTGTAATGTACTTTAAACAAAATTTATATTCATAACACTAAAATACCATTGGTGGAAATACAAATGGATCTGGCCATCTGTGTGGACAGTGGACACTGAGTAAGTGTTTTTGAATGAATCGTTAATGTGATTTGAATGAATCATTAATCATTAATGAATTATTAATGTGCTTCACATGAGCCATCCCCAAGGTTGGGTCCTGGCTGAACCAGCGCCCAGTATGCCAGCAGCAGTCCATTGCTCAGGGGCTCCTGCATGCTGAGCATGGGGAAGTTGTACTGAATGTATTCTTACGGAGTGAAGCCACGGACCACAGTGGGCTTCGCTAAGGAGGATACAGAAACCGGTCCCACATCTCCTGGTCCTTAACACATGTGGAATCATCCTGCAGCCATTACTGAAAGGTGCCTTTGCCTCTGAATTTTCTTTCCTTTTCTTAGTTTCTAGATGTCGACAACTTCCTGACTAATCCACAGACTCTCAACCTAATGATTGCAGAAAACAAAACCATTGTGGCCCCCATGCTGGAGTCTCGGGGCCTGTACTCAAACTTCTGGTGTGGAATCACACCTCAGGCAAGTGGCTGTGTATAACTTTGGTGCACAAATGAGATTTAACAAGGTGATAGAATCTCCCTTAGGATTTTTTTGTTTCCTTCCTTGATACACGGAGGTTATTAGAGCAAACATTTTCAGAAAAGGAGGTTAAGCCAATTCTAAAATTTGGTGGGCTCAGGGTAGGGATTTAGCTCAGTGGTTCTAGGGCCTGCCTTGCAAGTGCAAGGTCCAAGGTTCATCTCTGGTAACTTCGCCCTGGTGACTCACGCCCGCCAGCAATCAGTACCACATACCACAGGGCTGGACATGGTGGCTCACATCTGTCATCCCAGGACTCAGGAGGCAGAGGCAGGAAGATTGCTGAGCTCGAGGCTGAGTTCAGGACCAGCCTGAGCTACAAAGTGAGACCGTATCTCAAAAAACAAAACAAAACAAAATGAACCTGGTTGACTCCTCTGTATTAATTATTAACATACATTCAAAAGAGATTGGTTTAATAGCTCAAAATTAACCAATAAAGCATGCTGGAATTTGTGTCCTCCCTCAATTTAAAAAGGAAAAGTAACTTTTTGTCATCACAAAGTTATCATAAGAGCACTGTAGAAAAACTTAGAAGTGAAAGTAAAATTATAACAACAGCTGTATGAATTCCTACCAGTAGAAGAATACCATACAGAGGAGATTGCATGTTTTTAATACTTATGTTTTCATTATAGCTACACTGCAGTTTACTTAATTTTCTCTTAGTTTGAGCAACACTTGAGTTTTTTGCAACTTTTAACCACTGTAATGACCATCATGATTAATACAAATTTTCTAATAATTAAGGATATTTCCTTAGGACAGCCTCTTCAAAGTGGAATTACTGAGTCAAAGAGTGAAAATACTCTATTGACCTCAGACATATACTGCTGCACTTATTTCTACAGATTCTGTGTTTAAAACTGAGGTGGAAGCTCATTTTTCCAAAATTCAAGTTGAAAACAGAACATGAATTGCCTTCATTTTTTCCATGTAAAATCTTCAAAGTGTAGAGCTCTGTTATAATGAATGCTCATGGCTGTTTATATTTTTATTCTTTAATGAATTAAAGAGCCCAATTAAACTAAAAAAAAATATATATATATATATATCAATGTGTATGTATATATATAATTACAAAGTACTAAGGGAGAAAATTTATTAAATGTGTTTTCATGACAATGGGTCTAAGTTTTGTCTTTCTCTTGCGTTTGGTGCAGTTTTGCTGAGGAATGTGGTGATAAATGTTTAATGACTGGCTTTCCAGGGGAGAAAATCCTAATTGGCAACCTTTGTCAATTTTTATGTTGCAAAGACTCCCTTCTACTCATAGAAATTTAAATTCTATTTAAGCTGGGGGGAGTGAATGAAACGGCAGTATCTACTTGATGATGATATAGTTGTGAAAATATGAAAGCTGCTGTCATAGGTGTTACCAGAATGGTACAGATTAACACGATGTGTGTTCCTACAGATTGCAGGCTACCAACATGTCGACCGCTTTGCAAAATTGCTACAAATTTAATGATTGGTAGTTCTAACACAGCGTTTAAGGAGGCATTTCCCCTTTGATTGCAGTTATTTCCCTTGCTTCCAAGAGATTTTGAATGATGTTTATTATCCATATGTCTTTCCAGGAGACAGTATATTTAGGAATTCCGTTCAGTTTCTGGGGAGCAAACATAATGGTAGCTTGGCATGAAGTCTCGGTGAATAATCTGGAATGATTCATACGGCAGAATCACGAGAGAGCTGTTTTTAATGAGTGATGCTTTTGCCACCCGCAAGAGGGAGAAGAGCCTAGTCACCACAGCTTCCAAGTGTCTATTATTTCCTTATTTGTCTTAATTATTCTGAACAAATAGGAGAAATGTGTTCACTTGTTTCGCATAGTAAAACTCAATTTTGTACAACTTAGAGCAGTTGCAATTTTCCTCCATCTATTTTTGGCTTCTGTAAGGGCCAAAACAGAAATGGCCAATGATGTCATAAGCTCAAGGGAAGCTCTCGTGCCTAGAGCCTCCAAACACTTTCAAAACAAAATGACCTTGGTATTGTCTGCCCAGTGAACAGGAATTATTATCAGTAAAACTAATCAAAGTTATTTCCAACACAAAGATCCCTTCCGTGTTTTATATAGAGGCTGCATTTCTTGAGCTCATTAAGAAATTCTTAGGCTGGGCTGGGATTTAGCTCAGTGATTCTGCTGTCTGCCTTGCAAGCGCAAGGTCCTGAGTTCGATCCCCGGTAGCCACACACCATAATGCAGGGCATGATGGGTCACGCCTAGAATTCCAGCACTCAGCAGGCAAAGGCAAGAGTATTATTGCAAGGTTGAAGCTGGCCTGGGCTATATAGTGAGTTCAGGGCCACCCTGAACTACAAAGTGAGAGCTTCTCTCGAAAAAAGTAAGAAAGAAATTCTTAGGGCAAGGTAAGAGGAATGAAGGTGATTTCGGAGATTTCTCCTCAGTGATGATGGCTTGGAAAAGTCAGCCCAGCCAAGGACTGGGAAGATTGAAGCCCACGGATCAGAGAATATAACCCACCTCTTTGCTCTCTTACAGGGCTTCTACAAACGGACCCCAGATTACTTGCAGATTCGAGAATGGAAGCGGACGGGCTGCTTTCCCGTCCCCATGGTCCACTCTACCTTCCTCATTGACCTCAGAAAGGAGGCCTCGGACAAGTTGACCTTCTACCCTCCACACCAGGACTACACCTGGACGTTTGATGACATCATCGTCTTTGCATTCTCCAGCAGGCAAGCAGGTATTATTTGTGTTTGGCTGTGCTGCCATGGTAAAAGCACTGGAAATGACTGGCTCCTTTGTTTTGCGTTTCTTATTTAAAAAAATAATAACAATAACAGTCCAGCATGTGCAGGGGCACATGCCTGTCATCCCAGCCCAAGGCAAGAGGATTGCAACTTTGAATCCAACCTGGGTGGCAAGACCTTGGCTCAAAATACAAATAAAAAGAAGACCTGGACATGTAGCTCAGTGAGAAGGCCCGGGGCTCTTGACTGTGGGCCCAGGACCACAATCAGTCATTCAGTCCATTAGCTCCCATCTGGTGAGAAAAGTACCTCCCTTTGAGGTAGTGTCAGCAGCCACGAACTGTCTGCAGTGACCATGCAGGAACCCGTGGTGTTGCTCTCATTGTGAGGACTCATCACCAAGAGCCCAGACGGCCCTGCCTCAGAGTTCAGCTCCTTTAGGGGCACTGAGGCGAAGGGGAGGCAGAAGGGATGACACCAGGAGTCACAGGAATTCAACTGGTTCTCTAGGGCACCGAGAGCCTTGCTACTGTTAACACTAGGAGTCTCTTCATTAAGTAGAAATTGTGATAAAAGTCAAAAACAATACCAGTAAAGTGCCCAGCCCAGACCTTTAAGGCGGAAGTTTATTTCTTCTTTCTAAGAATCTAAGCTGCTATCATGGCTTTACTCCACTGAGTTTTGGGAGAACCAGGCTCCCTTCAGCCTCTGTGGTCCATTTCCTAATGGACAGACTTAGCCTGGCTCAGCACCTTCAAGGCAGAAACAGAGGAGGACGTGCCCCATCCCTACAGGGCGTCCAGAGACCTCGAGGCTGACAGCCAGAATTTGGGACAAGGACACTTCTTGGGACGGAGGCTCGGAATGTCACTTTTATTCTGTGAGGTCATGGGTCCCCATTCTCTCACTCCAGAAGAAGAGAAAGGACAGATATTGGAGGCGTCCAGAAGTCTCTGCCTCCATCCCCATGAAAGGAGAGACAAAGCTAGACTTAAATCTTTGGGCATCACTAAAAGTCTTTGGGAATTTCCAGTGGGTCCGTGTATTTCTTGAGAAAGACAAGCAATAGAAAGGAAAGAGGTTTTGTTTTTGTTTTTATGTCTTTTTTTTCACTTTCACATGAATTCAGGAAGGATACAAATTCACAAAAACAGTTCAATGGAAAGATACATGGCGTCACTAAAGTACAGCTTTGTTAGAATGATCACACTTTCCTCACAGGAGTTGAAGCCCATTATCAATGTGCCAGAAATGTTCTGCTTCACCACTAGCAAAAATAGGTATAGAAACCAAAGAGATAGCAACACAAACTCACTGCAGCTGGATAAATCAGAGCAGACAGGTTCTTGTGAAGACCCCAAGCAATGAGGATGTTGCTGGCAGAGAAGAATGTTAATGAAAATCCAATCTATAGCTCATTCATCAGTCCCGACCTAGGTACCCATTTATCAGTTGTAGATTTGTTAGAAATGCAGGTATTTGGTAGGAATGTGTAAAGCTGATATATTTCTATTGGTTGCCAGAACAATTTAGACCAGTTGGCCAAGATAGACCTACATTTTTCAGGAACTAAGCAATCTTCAAGGTGCCCTGTGCATAAGGGTTCTTCTGTTATCGTTCCCAGATGTGCTCTGATTTCTCTGGGCTGGGAAGGAGAATCAGAGCTTCCTGTTCCTTCAAGTGGTGCCAGTCCTTTTGCTTTAGAGTTTGAAGCGAGGATCGTCCAGCGGAGTGATCCATTAACAATTACCGTGATGATCACCTCCAAACAGAGTTCTCTTTTATGGCCACTGTACAAGGTATTATTGTGACTTGCCCACAGAATTATGATGATATATTTTAGAAAACCAGTACCCGGATATTTGGGCTGGAAAAGTGACACAAACTGAATAGGAGTATTTCAGCTGTCCTTTGCTTGGCCTGTTCTCTTGCTTATTGTTTGACCTCCAAAGGCCTTGAAAGTAGGTATGGAGTGCCAGCCCAGATCTGGGGAGAGGACAAGTGGAAAAGGAAAAGAAAAGACCAATCCAGCCAGCTCTAGGATCAACCTCGGATTCTGTTAGCCTCTGTGCTGGCTGGAGAGTTGAGAATCATGGTGACAGCAGTGAATACCAAGGGCTGCATCGTTGTCACAGACGAAGAGGGCAAACGTCAAGACATGAAAGAATCACTGACATTTGGGGGAAATTAAAGCTATTTCCTGAAAGTTATGTGGTTCTGAACTCTCGTTTCACTGATCTGAAAGTATTATAGCCATTGCCACAAAAACAGGCGTGGCTCAGTGGAACAGAGCGGGCAGTGTGGAAACAATGCCAAGCACATCCAACTTCCTGACGTTTGACAAAAGAACCAAAAACATATGCTAGAGGAAAGGTAGCCTTTTAAAAAAAATTGACCTTATTGGTATATTTTATACATACATTGTGATCACATTCTTCATCATTGAGAATTTGGACCATTCTCACTTTTTCCCATTCCCTTTCCCTTCCTACAATCCTCCTTCCCCCTGTCTACAGTCTTTGTTTCCTTTTCTTTTTCCATCAGATTTTTTTCTTTCCCTTCTTTACTTTCCCCTCCCCCTCTTCCTTTTTCCATTTCAACATTTTCTTCCTATTTCCCAAACCTATTAAGCACTTTGGAACTCATTTACACCTTCAGTTTCTCATAGTAGATAAATGATGTGGCATTTACACATCTGTATACTATTTATTTCACTTATAGGTATGTCCCCAAAGTACATGCATTTGAGTATAAATGTTCAAATTTATCAGTTTTATGGTGGATTAATACTCCATTTTACTATTTTTTAAACCTACATTTTCTTTATGTAGTCTCTTGTTGATGGGCATTTGGACTAGTTTCAAGATTTAGCTTTTATAAACTAAGCTGCTATAAACATAGATGTCCATATGTCACTGTGATATGATTCTTTTATTCTTTTGTGTACACACCTAGCAGGGGAGTAGCAGGGTCAAATGGGGCCTCTAATCTAGTCTTTTTTAAGAAGCTCCACACTGATCTCCACAGTGTTTGCACCAGTCTTCCACTCCCAGCTACAGTGTCCCAGCTATAGTGGAGAAGGGTTCCTTTCTCTCCAAAGTCCCTTCAGAATTTGTTGTTGATTGATTTCTTTCTTTTTTTTTTTTTAGATTTTTGAGACAGGGTCTCGCTTTGTAGTTCAGGCTGGTCCTGAGCTCAGCCTCCAACTCACATCACAGCAATCCTCCTGCCTCTGCCTCCCTAGTGCTGGGATTACAGGTGTGAGCCACCACCCCTGGCACTGTGGTATGTGGTGCTGATTGCTGCTGGGCGTGAGTCTCCACATCCAGTTTTGTATGTGGTTAACCAGGATCGAACCTGGGTCCTTGCGCTTGCAAGACAGGCACCGGAACCACTGAGCTAAATCCCCGGCCCATTGGTTGATTTCTTGATAGCTGCCTTTCTTTGTGGAGTGAGATAGAATCTCAATGTTGTTTTTATCTGCATCTCTTGAATGACCAGCATTGTTGAACATTTTTTAATATGTTTCTTTGCTGCCTTTACTTCTTTATCTGAAAATATCTGTTCATTTCAGATACCCATTTTTGAATTGGGTCTTTAAACTTTGGGGGTCTGATTTTTCAAAATTCTTTATATATACTAGATAGTAGTCCTTTTCTGAGAAGCAACTGGTAAAAAAAATTTTCCCAAATTGTAGATTGCCTTTTCACTCTGCTTATGGTTTCTCTTGTTGTGCAGAAGTTTTTTAATAAGATGAGATCCCAGCTGTTCATTCCTGCTGCTAGTTCTTGTGCTGCTCAGGGAAAAGGTAGCCTCTCTAACAAATGGTGCTAGGAAAACTGACTGTCTACATGCGGAAGATCTAGACTTATATCTGTCACAATATACTAAAATAAAAATAAATAACTAAATGTTAAAACAGAAACACATAATCTGCTGGAAGACAAAATAGATAAAACTCTTGAAGACACAGGCATAGGCAAGAACTTTCTGACTAGAACCCTAATTATACCAGAATTGGCATCAAGAATCAACAAACAGAACCATCTCGAACTACTAACCTTCTGCACAACAAAGAAAATAACCAACAGAGTGAATCTAAAGAGTAGGGAAAAATATTCCATCTATTCCTGGGTCAGAGGACAAATATCTAAATATATTTTTAAAAATTCTTTTAAAAATTAGACTTCCCTCCCCCAAATAAAAGAGTCAATCAAAACTAGGCAGCTTAAACAAATAAACATTTTCAGAAGTGCAAATGGCTAATAAATACATGAACAACATGTTCAACATTTCTGGCCATCAGAGAAATGCAAATTAAAACACAACAGATTCCATCTTACTCCAGAAAGAATGGCTATCATGAATAAATCAAATAATAACACATGTGGTGAAGCTGCTGGGAAAAGGGAAATTCTTCTCCATTGTTGGTAGGAATGTAAACTAGTACAACTGCAATGAAAATCAGTATGGAGATTCCCCGAACACTTTAAAGTAGAAATTCCACTTGGCTCAGCTATTCTCCCTCTAGGGGGGACTGAGAACAGATATCTAAATATATTTAATATCTAAAGACATCATGGTACAGTAGTAAATGCTTACTCATTTTTGTAAAAGTATAATTCATTGTAGCTAAATCTTGGAAGTGACCTATATATCTAACAATGAGTGAATGAATCAAAAATGGGCATTTATAGACAATGGAATACTACTCTGCCAGAAAGAAGGATAAACTTGAGTTGTTTGTAGGAAAATGGATACACCTTGAGCTCATAATGTTAAGACAAATAAATCAAGACACATAAGCTCAAATATTACCTGGCTTTTCTTATGAGAGAAACTCCACATATAAATTAAGAGCAAAATAAAAGATATATAGTAGAAAATAGGGAGATCAATCTTTTTCAAAAAGTTAGAGATCCAAAACATGGAGAAAGAGGGAAGGCACAGAAAGAGGAGACAAAATATAGTGAGATGTGCTATGAATGTGTACCAGTTCCCCATGAGGAGTGTAATCGCTGTGCTGAAAAAACATGTGCAGTACTAATACAAGATGAAAACTGAAAAAAAGATGGCAGCCGAGTAATGAGTGAGAGACACTCCGAGTGTTTGTTGTGCTCGTCTTGGCAGCCCATCTGACTCAAGAAGAGAGTGCAAGGTCTTAAGCGGATCTCTGTGGCTGTGATGAAGCTGGTCAGACATTACCTGTGGCCAGTGATCTCTCTTCTGTATCGTGACCACAGGAGTACTCCTTGTCCAGTCAGCTTTGAAATATCTGCTGTACATCAGAGGAGGCAGGAATCAAAAGTGATAGAAGATGATGAGCAGTTTTGCAACAAAGATGTCACTGGTAGTGATGAAAGAATCTCCTCTCTTGGTGACGAATGGTCCCAAGGTTCAGCTTCTGGAGCCCAGAAGGGTAAAAGCCCTTGACATTGGCCATCAGGAACAAAGACTCGGCCTCGTGACTTATCATGAGGCCTAGGATAAGTTCAGCCTTTTATAACTTTTTATCTTCATGAGTAGAGATCATTACATCAATCTGTGTGTGAAGGTGGTACATGAGTGCAGAAGAATGTTCAATATCTACAAGAAAAGTCTTTCAATCATATCATTCAATTCTCCTTTTCAAAGGAAAACTTGTTTTTCACAGAGGCAACTTCCAGATCTCTTCATAAACTTTATTTAATTAACAATGTATTTCCTTTTTAATTTTTATCAAATTACCCTGGAGTTGAAGAGTTCAAATAGTTACCTAATGATTATTTAAAGATGAACAAGGACTGGAAAAAAATAATCAAGATATGTCATGTACTGGTACCAATTCCCTATAATGAATGTGATCATTATTTATACCTAAAATGTACTAATAAACTTAATTTTTAAAAACCACATTAGCAACATCTAAAAAAAAAAAGATGAGTGGTTTCCTGTACATTTCTGTCTTCTACAGGTCATCACTTTTATCTCTTTTAGATGACTGTATTAATATAATACTTATATCCCTGTCTCTAAATAACATGTTTATTTTGCTACTATCTTTTGGGGGGGCTTACTGTACACATTTTTCTGTTGATTCTCCACTTCAGAAATGAAGAGTTAGCTCTCCCTCTGCCCTTTGCCCTGCCCAACACAAACACATTCTTGTCCTCACTTTGTCCTCTTAAGTTTAATTGAAGATAGTGTTTTTGTTGTTAATATAACATGAACCTAACTCCACGCTCAGCCATTTACAGACTCTTAACTAGTTTTCCTAATTATAATTATATAACTATATTATATAGTAACAATATTTCCCTTTTTACTTAGTTTTACTACTGTACAACAAATGAATTACTGATTTTCTTAAACTCCTCTCAGAGTGCTAAGATTCATCAGATGCTTCCTGTTGTAGCTCTTGAAGATGTCCCTCTGGGACTCTTCTGATGTGCTCTAATCTCAGAAGTCAAAGCCATCAACCTGAGTCTCATTTCTTTCTGCTTTTGCACTGATTTATGTTTGTGTCATAAAATTTTTTCAAGCATTGTAATTGTCTTCTTCCTCCTTATCCTTCTCTTCCTGTTCATGTCTTCCTGCTCTTTCTCTTTGTCCTCCTTCCACATCATTCAGCTGTGAGAAGTAGATGCTATATGACCTTATATGTCTGAAAATGCCTTTCTGGTGTCCTCTGACTGGATGGCTAGCTGGGCTGGGTATTATATTTCCCTTGTATGACAGCTTTGGAAAGTTAAAAATGTTAAAATTATTTGCCTAATTAGAGAGGCACCCTAAATATTCAATCTTTTGAATGTATCACAGTTTTACAAGAAGGTGGACCGGGGTTTGAAGTTCACCATAGCATTCATGCTGGCAAAGAGCAGTGCTAGTAAGTTCATCTGGAGAAAGCAAGAGAAGTGACAGTCCCGGTGGACCAGCACAGACTGGAGCCAGGTTCAGTCAAAGTGGAGGATAAAAGCACTTTTCTTTTCCTGTTCCTCTCTGCCCATTCTTTGAGACAGCTTCACCTCACTTGTCACGAGGTGGAAATTCCATCTGCACGAGACAGAGAAGTCTCTATGCACATAATTCTGTCTCAGGAAAACACTGATGACTGTGGCAATTAACAAATCCTAGGCTCAGGCACATGTGCCAGACCCTGGCAGACTCGCTCTTCTAACCCAGCAGTCTCAGTTAGGACTCTACTGCCGGATCAACGGGGGACCGTCCTGCTCCCTGTATCCCTAAGGTCTGGTTTACATCTGAGTTGTGTTCCCAACTGGAGCTGCAGAATGGTGTTGAATATGAGCATGATGGGATACGCAGCTGAGAGAGTCAAACTGCACGGTCTCAAGAGGACTTGAAATGCAGGCTTCCTTTTGTACGTTCATAGACTTTCTTGGAAATTTTCTGCCTGTTGACTCCAAATCCATGTGTGTTAGGGTAGAAATAAAACCAAGCAAAGACAGGGAGGATTTTAAATTTCCTCTGTAATTTTCTTTTTTTATTTTTTATTCTGCATATGCTTACATTTAGCTTTAATAATCTGTCAGCCTTACAGGGTTTTCCTGTTTGCTTTCATATCCAATATGGGTCTCATTCCTCATTTTCTGGTTATTTCCTGTCAGTGGATTACAGTGTTCCACTCTGCCCTCTTGGATAGGAATTCATTGCCTCCCTTCTGATCCCTTCATGACCATGGTGTTCATTTCAGGCTACGAGGATGCTGTTTCTTCAGAGAGAAAAATCAATTTCCTCTGGGCTGAAGAATGGCTCAGATTTTTTAAGAGCCCTCGATGCCGCATTTTACTTTTTTAAATAAAAGAACGTTTCTGAGGTCTGTTTGTTCTCCTTCCCTTTCGCTGCCCCTAAATGTTTTTCCTTATTGGCTGACTCCGACCCTCTGTTGGATTCTCAGGCATCCAGATGTACCTCTGCAACCGGCAGCACTACGGCTACCTGCCCATCCCCCTGAAACCCCACCAGACGCTGCAGGAGGACATGGAGAACCTCATCCACGTGCAGATAGAAGCAATGAGTGAGTGGCCCAGGAGCAGGGCCGGGGCTAGGGTCGGCCACATCTCTCCTCTTCCAGGCCTGGAAACTCATATCTGTTAGTCTGCCTTGGTTGAAACGTAGCTACTGATTCATTCATTATTCATTCATTCGTTTGAAAATGTTTCCTCTGTGAAATATAAATGCCACAAGCTTCTTGGTCCTCAGGGAGCTTCCTGTCCTGGCGGAGAAGTGAGTACACAAATACTTTTCTTACAGTACAGTAGGTGCTATAAGAGTATTTGCCAGTAGAGAAATGGCTGCCAGTAGACTATACTGACTAAAGCATTAGACACACATTTTTTTCATGTCAAAACATGAAATCCCTATCTGTAATGTGTGAGTCACTCTCTGAAGCTACTAGAGAGTCAAAACTTGTTATTATCACTTCTTAGCTTTCAGTTTAATTGGGGAGATGACAACAATGCAGCATAATGCTTCATGAAATGAACAGATATAAAGACAATAAAAATTTGGAACAGAGAGGTTGCTTTGAGCAGTGTGATCTAGAAGAGCTTCAGATTCTGATGGTCCTCAAGCTAAACGTGGGGGAAAGCACAGAGTTTAAACAGGAGGAGAGATGTGGTGAGGATACTCCAGGCAGAAGAAATGCGCGGGGCAGATACAGCATCCATACCCTAGAAGAGAACCGACTTAGAAATAGAGTCTGAGAGGACCAGGGATATAGCTCAGTGGTTCCAGCGCCTGTCTTGCAAGCTCAAGGGCCCGGGTTCGTTCCCGGTAACCACATAACAATACTGGGCGTGGGGACTCACCCCAGCAGCAATCAGTACCACATACCACGTGCCGGGCGTGGTGGCTTACGCCTGTAATCCCAGCACTTGGGAGGCAGAGGCAGGAGGATTGCTGTGATGTGAGTTGGAGGCTGAGCTTGGGGCCAGCCTGAACTATAAAATGAGACCCTTTCTCAAAAAAAAAAAAAAAGAAAGAAATAGAATCTAAGAGGGTGGAATAGTTTCATTGCCGTCATCCTTGAGTGCCCAGATAAAGCACAATACCCTTCCCAAGGAGCTAGTGGAGATTTTGGAAGTGAAGATCAGGCTACACATGGTTATTCACCACATCCTGTGTTCCTTAATTGCTCAAGATGCTGAGTACGGAGCAGTGAATAAACTGGCAGAAGCTTTGCCACCAAGACTTATATTTTATCAGCGAGATCCAGCCACATAAATCAAGGAAGCAGCCACATGAATATCAGGGAGAAGAAGAGTGTTCCTAGCAGAAGAAGAGCACGTGTAAAGGCAATTAGATAGGAAAAATCTCGAGGACGTCTCAGGGACAAAAGGCCAATAGTGTTGAGAGCAAGGAGTTGGGTAGAGGGAAAGGAAGTCATGGGGGAAGAAGTGTCCAGATTGTAAAGAGTGTTCTGGCCCTGATAAGGAATTCATCTTTTATCCTAAAAGTAGTGGAAATCCACAGGGACTGACGTCATGTGGCTCGTGCATTTAGAAAGATCTCTTCAGTTGTGGCGTGGATACTAATATACAGCAGATCAGTGTGGCTCTTGTGGTGAGAGATGCTGGCAGCTGACATCTGTAACAGTGAGATGATGAGTAACAGATTTAAGAAGTTTTGAAGATAGAGCCCAGGGAATTTTTAGAACCCTGCACGTCATTCAGAAAAGGAAGAATGAAATGAAGGATAACTTCAGACTTTGGCTTGCTCTATGACCTATAGAAGAAGTGTCATAGGAAAAGACATGGGAAGGAAGTTTGGGTCATTAAGTTTCAAATATTTATTAGCTATCTGAATAGGGAGGTCTGGAGGTGATTATGTGTATCTACAGGTCAGGAAGAGGTTCCATCGAAAGACAGACATTTGATAATCATCAACATAGAAAGGATATTTGAAGCCAAGGAATGGTATTAATGAGACAGGGAGAGAAAGAGAGAGAGACAGACAGAGAGAGACAGAGACAGACAGACAGACAAAGAGACAGAAAGAAATGAATCCCTGGAGGAGACAAACAGCCAGAAATCTGGGAAGGAAATTTGGGATATGTTTCAAGAAAAAACTAAACACTGCTGAGCCAAGTAAAATGAGAGTAGAGTTATCAATGGTTCTGTCAGGATAGAGCTCTGTGATGACTGTGATAAGATCCACATCTGGGCGATCACAGAGACTCAAGCCTGTTGGAATGGAGTGAACGGAAAACACTGTAGAGACAAGAATGTGGAATCTTGATGGAACAGAGTAGGGAAATGAGATGAGGTTGGTGGGTGTTAGAGAATAAGACAGGGGTTTTCTCATTTGGTTTGGTTTCATTCTGTTATTTATTTTTTAATAATATTATAACATGTCTGGATGTTCATGAGAAGGATCCAAAATTCAAGGTGAACTTGATGATACAGAAGAGAATCGTAAGGTCGATGTCCTTGAGCAAACAGGAGGTGTAGTCCAGAACAACACAGGAGAAGTCAACCTTCTCACCCAGGATGGTGGATGGGAAAGCAGAACGTATAGGTGCACATGCCACCCGGGAGCCATGAAAACCTGGAGCTCATTGGGTGCTCAGTAAGTGCGTCATCCAGCCACGAGCTGAAGAGGACTGTCGGAAATTTCAGGAGTCAGACACAGCGCAGAGCACACCGCAGATGTCCTCGTGACTGGGAAAGCAGATGTGCTGTGGAAGTGAAGTTTCATCGCGTGCGGCTGTCAGTTACCAATTTGGCTTCTTTGGTTGTAACGTTGAAGTGACTTGGTTATTGCAGTTGTCTTTTAGGGACAAGGTAGTGGGCAGCCAGCTTTAAAAGGATCTTACCAGGGAGACTCAATCAAGAGTATCTACAAGGGGAATGATCAGGGAGTTTATAAAATGTAGACTGGAGTGTCAGGTCCAGGGTGAAAATGTTTGATGGATGTGGAAATGAGTTATAACAATCGCAACTCATTAAAAATTCAGCACCCAGCGTGCTGTACAGAGAACTCAGGGAAGTGCTTCCCTTGGGAGGAGATTGACAGGAGGCTGAACCTTGCAGAGATGATAGATATAAACGAATTATGAAGCATGAGAGACTGGTCTTGTAAATCACAGCCTGAAATAATGGAAATCTTGGGCACCTCTTCTCAGTATCAGTCAGCATTCTGAGCAGCATCACATAGAGATTACTAAGATTATTGGACCGGAAGTCAGAAAGATCAGAAACTGAGCCTCCCCCCACTGCTCAGCACTGAGCATTTGACCTTGGGGAAGTCCACCTCCAGGAGGGTCTCAGTTTGTTTATCTCTACAAACAAATGGCCATAACAGCAGAAAGTGAAAATAAAACTATAAGGTGGCTGTGAAAACACCTAAACAGTTAAACACTCAGTTACTGTTACAGCCAGGAAGAGATGAGTACTTGTTATTTTGATAACTGTGTGCATGATGAGCTAGAACAGCAGGTGCAAGGGAACCTTTAAAAAGTACTAGAACAGGGCCGAGGATTTAGCTCAGTGGTTCCAGCGCCTGTCTTGCAAGCACAAGGACCTGGGTTCGATCCCCGGTAACCACATACCTATACTGGGTGTGGAGACTCACGCCCAGCAACAACCAGTACCACATACCACGGTGCCGGGCGTGGTGGCTCACGCCTGTAATCCCAGCACTCGGGAGGCAGAGGCAGGAGGATTGCTGTGATGTGAGTTTGAGACTGAGCTCAGGGCCAGTCTGAACTACAAAGCGAGACCCTGTCTCAAAAAACCTTAAAACAATAAATAAATAAAAAAGTACTAGAACAGTCTAGGCCTGGAAGGAAAGGTTGTGAGCTTGGAAGACCTGAGCTGGCTAGGCAACTATACGAGAAGCTCAGGAGAAACTAGAAACAAGTGTTAGAAACTACTTTTTTGGGCATGGGTGGTCTAAATGAACTACTGTAAAGCCTACCCAGCTGCCCAACCCCAATAGATGCCAAGAACTAGCTTTGGGGGACAGGTACAGTGGAGATCAAAAGCTCAAGCTGTGACCTTGGGCAAGTTGGTTAAGCTTTTGTTTCTTTGTCTGCAAAATAGAGACATTTAATAGACACATGAAGATGAAGTGTGATGCGTGTGTATGTAAAGGATAGCTCAGAGTCCAGGGAGTAATAAGAAGCTCTAATGATTAGTCCTAAATTTTGAAACTAGCACGAAGCCAGTGAAGCCCATTGTCCCAAAGGGAGTAGAGGGAGGAGCCATTTGCGAGAAGAGATTCAATGACAGGCTGGAAAAATGATGAATGGCAGAGTCAGAAATGGTCACAACAAATGCTGGGATCTCCTCTCCTTCAAGTCTAATGCCAGCAAAACTACATCAACTTACTTTCTATGAGTTTCTTTGGTCTGACCCATTATATCACAAACTGTTATCTAAGCTTTGTGCCGCTTTCAGTGTGTGCTCTGTTATTTTTGTTCAGCAGTGACTTTCAGAAGCCAGAAACAACATCTGTGGCTTTCTGAGACATTTGTCCTGTGGATGCAGTGACTCCTATGTTTGATGAAGGCAAAATGACTAAATGCAGTCTCTCTGGCTGAAATAATAAACTGACACACTCCGTGTGATACCAAATGGAGACCAGCTGCCTAGGAGGGGGGTTGCTTTGCATGTCTAAAGCTAGAAAGGAAAATAAGACAGCATCTCAAACAGAAAGGAGTTGTAAATTATCTTTCTCTTAGCAACCTAACATGTACGTGGTAAAGCCTTCACATTTGTTTTTAAAGATACTAGTAAATAGGGCCAGGGAGTTAGCTCAGTGGTTCCAGCGCCTGTCTTGCAAGCTCAAGGGCCCGGGTTCATCCCCGGTAACCACATAACAATACTGGGCATGGAGACTCACCCCAGCAGCAACCAGTACCACATACCACAGTGCCGGGCGTGGTGGCTCACACTTGTAAGCCCAGCACTCGGGAGGCAGAGGCAGGAGGATTGCTGTGATGTGAGTTTGAGGCTGAGCTTGGGGCCAGCCTGAACCACAAAGGGAGACCCTGTCTCAAAAAAAACCTTAAAAAAAAAAGAAAGATACTAGTAAATACAGAAGCAGAAAGAAACAAAATGTTCTAGGCTGTTCCTGGAAAGAATACACGTGCTGTGGACAAAAAGAAATGTGACTATAAAGTTCAGGTTTGAAGTAGTGAGGTCAACTTCTGTGTTTGTCTTAGAAAACTTGTCTTACGACCTTCTAGAATTTCACATCATTTGATCGTATGAGAACCTGGTCATAGCTTTTCTTTAGTAGCTTAGAGCAGGGTAAATTAAACCGATCATATAATGCAGAGAGCACAGGATATCTCTGTCAGGATGGGGAAATTATGCTGGGATATCAAACAGTAGCAAAATCTCACTGGCTTAAGACCACATCAGCTTATTTATTGCTGTTCAAGGCCTACAGTTCTAATGTCTTTCTGGGACAGCTGTTCTCCATGTGTTAGTGCAACATTCCAGGCTGCCTCGACTTTGTGGCTTCTCCATATTCAACCCATGCTACTGTGATCATTGTAATGGGACTGAGCAGGGTAGGAAGAAGGTTTGGGGATCCAGGTAACAGAAATTTAACACCCCCCCCAAATTCACACAAACATGACTAACTTTAAAGGCACTTAGTATATCCCTGTCATGTGCCTGCAACACAGGAGAATGAGTATTAGTGACAGTAATAACAAGCATCATCAAAACTTCTTTAAACAAGACTATGACCACCTCAAATTTTCTTTGTATTATGAAAATCAAATTACTGCACAGTAGCCTCTATTTGAGCTCCACCATCAGCCACAATAAGTAATAGAAGAGTATGTAATGCAGTGAGGGCTCTGCGTGCAGATCTCATTCTAATTGTATAACACAGAAGGAAGCATTTCTCATGCCAATTTACATGTGAAGGCTTTACATTTACATGCCAATTTACCAGGCTTGGACAGTCACCATAACTCTCCTAGGCCTTCTAGGCTGAGGATTAGACCTATATCATCTGACTTCTGAGTTCTCAGGCTTAACTCTCACCCTAAACTGCCTTGCAATACTCTTAAAGTCACAAGGGGAATGGAGCAAATGTTATAATTTTCATATAAACAAGTGTTTCTGAAATCAGGGTCCTTCTCACTATATTACCTGAGGGATGGCTGAGCAATGGTCAGTGCCTGGGACCAGGTCCAGGCTGCAGAGAGCAAGGATGTAGATAGGACTGTGTTTTCTGAGCCTCTGCTTATGAACACTCTGTGTCTCTTGTGTCTTCTAGTTGACCGTCCTCCAATGGAACCCTCCCAGTTTGTGTCAGTGGTTCCTAAGTATCCAGACAAGATGGGATTTGATGAGGTAGGAAAGTGTGTGTGTGCATGTGTGCACTCACATGTGTGCCTGTTTTGTCCGTGTGCTTACACTGGAGCACAAGCCTGAGAATGTCTGGAAGCCAGCAGGATAGATTTAGCTGGGACAAAGCACCAAGGTCTTGGGAAAACTGTTCAGTTTTTTTGCGCCTTTGTTTTCTTATCTTGAAAATGGAAGATCAGATCTGAGGATTTAACTCAGTGGTTCCGGTGCCTGCCTTACAAGTACAAGGGTCCAGGTTCAATCCCCAATAACCACACACCATAATGCCGGGTGTGATGACTCACACCCACCAGCAATCAGTACCACATACCACAGTGCGGGCCTGGTGGCTCAGGCCTGTAATTCCAGCATGTGGGAGGCAGGAGAATTGCTGAATTCAAGGCTGAGTTCAAAACCAGCCTGAACTACAAAGT
>PVIR01030110.1:0-20491 GCA_004026965.1 Petromus typicus
CCATTCCCTCACTCCTCTTCCTCTTTTCAGGTAGTCTCTCAACTCTGAAACTATCACATAACCCCCACGTTGAATTCTTCCTCAGTTCCTTAAACACCCTCAGATTCTCTTGATAGCAATATTACATTGTCCCAAAAGTCTTAATAATGTTTTAAACAGACATACTTCTCTTAAAGAGTCTGTAAACAAAAGTTCTTAAGAAACTTCAAAAAGTTATCGAATTAACTATTATTCTTGGAGAAACAGGGCTCATAGAAATGCATCCAATGAGTTAAAAAAGAAAAAAAAGCCCTAAATGGCTACCCAATTCAATCCTGAAATCTGAAATAATCATAAATTCAGCCTACAGAAGATATGTAGAGTCACCAGCTACTCAGTGGAGACTTAGTTAGAATCTGTCTGCCAACTCCTGGTCACACTGTTCCCAAATACCGGCAGCACTACCGTAAAGTTTAGGGCACCAACTGGCTAAAAGACCTGAGAGATAAAGAAATCTCAGTGGATAAAATCCGAGTCTCATTGTTTTAATAAGAGAAGGAACGTAAGCTACTGAAATTGTTCTGGTTCCACAGCTGCTGCTGCTACTTCTGACACGAGACTGGAGTTAGCCCAAGACTATCGGGTCCTTACAGGCCATATTCCGGCTCCGCGCAGCGGAACCCCGGCGTTTAATTCACCGATCCACTTTTCCAAAACGGAACTCTGGGGAAGGGTGTAGTGGGTAAAATGGGCAGAAACATCACCCCTTCTGGGGCTCTCCACGTTCAACCCTCCTTGAATGACAGCCTCAGGCCGTGGAAGGACGGAGACGTGAACACCCCAGTCTGTCAGCCGAGCCGCGTGGTGTAGCACCCAGCTACCAGTGAGGCGGGGCTGAGGGCGCGGAGCCGGCCAGGGCGCTCACGCTACTTCCACAGCCCAGCGGGTAAGACGGAGGACGGGCAAGGGTCTCCCGGCCGTGGGAGGCTCGGGGCTCGTCACACACATACTCACTGCCGCCGCTGCGACCAGGAAGCACCAACCAGGAACCAAAACGCGGAGAGGGACGGGGAGGGGCGAGGACAAATGAGGTAAAGAACCCGCGTCCGCGCGTTCCCCGGAGGAGGGAGGCACTTCCGGGAAAACAGAGCTCCCGGTAGTCCTCCTTCCGTCTCCGCCCGCCTTTTGGGCCCCACTGTGCGCTTGCGTAGCAATTGTTAACCCTTTTTTTTCTTCTCCATTGATAAGCTTTTGCTTTGCTTTCTTCTTTTTTTGCTCTTTACCTTTCACACTTTCCTTTGAAAAAAACTGGCCTGACTTTACGATGGTGTAAATTTTGTTCTAATCCGTTGAAAAAAGACGTGCTGTACGCAAAAGCAAGGGGAAGTGCCCGCCTGAAAACTACAACTCCCATGAGTCACTGGGCAGGTTTTAAAACAGGCTCCTTTTCTCGTCCTTTGCCCTCAGAGGACGCTTACCCGGTTCCGCGTGCGCGATAGTGGCGACAAGAGCTTTTACGGCAGAGGACTTAAAGTACTCGAGAAACTCAATCCTGGGAGAGGACCTGTTGAGGGCGCCTGGCGTCTGTTGCTCTTGCTTGTGTTGTGGGGGACCTTAGTGGTCCCTTCCACCTTTTAAATTGGAGTTGATCTTAGTTCCCACTGCGACGCTTCCGCCTTTTCCTGAATCCCAGGCCATAGCTTAACCCTTTGTGAACATTGAAGACTTGGCACATCAATTTTTGGAGTGGTTACTGATCGTTTGGAAACTTGCGAAAGCTTATAGTGTGCTGGAAGCCTCTGACTTTTGATCCCCTTTTCACATCTTAAAAAATACTATCGTTGGGCCGGGGATTTAGCTCAGTGGTTCTGACATCTTTGCAGCACAAGGTCCTGAGTTCTATCCCTGGTAACCACATACAACAAAGCTGGGCATGGCGACTCATGCCCACCAGCACTCAGTACCACAAACCACAACGCTGTGCGAGGTAGCTCACGCCTGTAATCCCAGCACTCAGGAGGCAGAGGCAGGAGGATTGCTGAGTTCAAGGCTCGCCTGGGCTACATAATGAGCTTAGGGCCAGCCTGAACTGCAAAGCGAGACCCTGTCTCGAAAAAAAAGAAAGAAACTTTAACTGTAGGAAACCCTTTTGTGCAATTTTACCAACATTTTACTAATTGGCTGGAGTCCTAAAAGATAAACATTTTTTTCTCCAACATTTAGTGAGCATCTTTAAATAGCCACACTGTACGAGCAAATTCGGATGAGTAATAAAATCGGAAAGTTCAGTGATCTCATGGAGTTTAGAATTCAGCTGGTCAGAGCACATAGTCTGATTGTAGTCTAAATTTAGCTGGAAAAAAAATAATAAAATTTAATCAACCTTGTGGTAAGTGCTAGAAAGGCAAAAGATAAAATACTATGAAAAAGCAAAATTGGAAAATCCATTATATGAATAAAAATACAGGCATAGAAAAGGGTCACGAATTTCTTTTTTAGTTTTTTGTTTGCTTGTTTGTTTTTTTAAACAGTCTCACTTTGCAGTGATTGCTGGTGGGTGTGAATCACTATGTGGCATTACTGTATGTGGTTACCAGGGATCAAATTGGGTCCTTGTACTTACAAGGCAGGCACTTGAACCACTGAACTGAATCCCCAGCCACGGATTTGTAGGTTAACACAGAGATCTCTACTGGGACAGTATAAATTCTTCTCTTTCAACTGTTGGGTATTCATTAAGAGCATAATGTGTGTTTCTAAGGCAGTCAGGGACTTGAAAGTGGTTTTGCTAAAAAATAAATAAATAAATAAATAAAATTTTTAAAAACACCAGTGACTTCCTTTGGGCCTTCAGATGCCCAGTAAGCAACTGAAGGTGGAATAAAATTTGACATTCTTTTGTGGGAGTCTCCTTTCTTACCTACAAATGTTGTGTTAGATTCCTCCTTGGCTCCTTACATAGTCATGTAAATCATTTAAGTAAGGTCTGTCTAAAAGCTGGCAGTACAAAATTTATTAGTTCTAAAATTATATACCCTGTATGATCCCACTTATTGATTGAGGACACCAAGAAAAATTTAAGAGACGTTCACCTACTGATGCAATTTCCAGTCACTACCTAAATCCAAGGGCATTTGAGTCTTAGCAGACCCTTCCACAAGACTGAGACTTCCCCAAGCAAAAATAGTCTCACAGATACAGTGTGCCCCTTCAAGCAACAGAAACTTCTTCCAAAGTTTGAGGGAGCCCAGAATCATGTCTTCTTTCAGACATGAAATAATGATCAGTTAACCACTCACATACTTAACCTGATGCATAAAAGTTTGCTGGCACTCTGGGAAGCACAGGCAGGAGGATCCCAAGTTTGAGCCCAACCTGAGAAACTTAGTGAGACCCTGCCTCAGACATAAAAAGAAGCTGAAAATATAGCTCAGTGTGAAGGTTCTGGGCTCAATCAGGCCATTGCATGGGGTGCTGCTAGTCTAATGGAACTGTAACCTATTTCTCAAGCTGAAGTCCTGTCCCTGTTTTCTCTTTATAACTCTGCCTAATAAACCTGGCTCTACCTCTCACTGATGCATCCAGAGGTTCTCTTTCTGGATTGTAAGTCAAGAGCCTACTTTGTGGGGCCGGATAATGTGCCCATCTCCTCTTTGAGGGTACCTCATTAGATTCCATCTGGTGGTAATTTGTTCAGGTAAGGTATAAAATAAATGTAAACTTTTCTTTAATTGAATTCTTATCGTATGTCAGGCTGAGTCCTCATGGTGAATGCACTTTCAATTTCAATAATACTTTCAAATTTCTTTCTTTCTTTTAAATTTTTATTTATTTATTTTTGGTTTTTTGAGACAAAGTCTCACTTTGTAGTTCAGGCTTGTCCTGAACTCAGCCTTGAACTCAGCAATGCTTCTGCCTCTGCCTCCTGAGTGCTGGGATTACAGATATGAGCCACAACACGTGGCACTGTGGTATGTGGTACTGCTGGTGGGTGTGAGTCACCACACCCAGCAGTGCTGTATGTGGTTACCAGGGATCGAACCTAGGACCTTGTGTTTGCAAGGCAGGCTCCAGAACAACTGAACTAAATCCCTGGCCTGAGACAGCATCTTTCTATGTAGCTGAGGCTGGTCTTGTACTCACAGTGTAATCCAGGCAGGTCTGAAAGTCTCCACAATCCTCCTGCCTCAGTCTCTTATGTGCTGGAATTACAGGTATGTGCCACAATGCCCAACTAAATATTTTTTTTAAATTATCGTTTTGAATACACACAAAAAGGAAACAGGTTAAGTAAATTGCTAAAGGCCATACGTTTAGGAAATACTCTTAATTACTCTGTCTCATCTTCTCACTATTAAATGTGCAACAAAAATATATTGCTTTCTCACCTCAAAATGCTTCAGTCACTTCCTTCAGCTTGTCTTAAAACATACAGTCCTTGCTGAGCACAGTGGTGCATGTCTGTAGTCCTATTACACAGGAGACAGTGGCAGGAGAACTGCACCTAGGCCAGCCCAAACTACAAAGTGAAACCCTGTCTCAAAAAAATATATATATACAGTCCTTGGGATGGTATCATTCCCATTTCTAATAAAGCGCTCTGTGTTCTTCCTTGGTACTCCCACTTTCCCTACTCTGCTGAAGTCTGTGATCTTAAGGAAAACCTTCCAGTCAATCGGTCGGTCAGTCAGTCAGTCAGTCAATCAAAGCAAGCATTCCTCCGCAGGACTTTCTATAGTTTGAGCAAACCTCCATTGATGCAATTATATTGTATTGTGTTGTGTTGTGTTACGTTAGTTCTACGGTTGTGTTCCAGCTAGACTGTGGAATTCCCTGAAGACAGAAGTTCTGATTTGATCTTGTATGTTTACTTCCTGATACAGAGCCTCAGTTTCCCTTTAAGAAGCAAGAAGCAGAATTAGATCCAACTGTCAGTTCAGTAGGAAAACCATGTCATGATCCCAGATAACTAAGAACTGCAGGTGTCCAAGGATGCAGTGATTTCTGACTAAGGACAGTAGTGTATGTACCTACACCACATGTCTTTATGTAGTAACTTCCCATTTAGAAGCTCTTTAGAAATGATGTCATCTAGGCTTATTCCAGTGACTGGAATGAACACAGAAAGCCAGAAAGGAAGAAATTAGCTAAGAGTCACCTGGAAGAGCCACAGCTGTGTCTGTAATCAGGTCTAATTAATTGGATACGTGTCTTAACTATACCACACACATGCACATTTACACAAGCACAAACACACACCAGTTCCTTTTCCACTTCAAGCTGTTTCTGATCCTCACTTCTTAAAATCATGAGTTAGCAGCATGTATAGATACCCTTGAAGCTTCGCTTGTAGAGAATGTTCTAAAGGTACCATTTATTTGAGGAAGGAACCATCTGTTTTACCCCAAGGCACTGACAGGGCAGTTCTGCATCAATAGTGAGCAACTAAATTAGGATAAGGGGCCAGACATAGCAGGACCTGCTGCACAGGGCAGGCTGAGTAAGAGATAGACTAGAGAAGGATATGGATGAGTGCAGCATATTACTGATGCTTATCTTCAAGCTGACCTCAAACTTCAGTAGAAAAAGAAAGGAGTTACCTTTCTTTCCAGTGTGTTAACTGAAACTAATCATTTTGACCCCTTACAGTTGCCTTTCAATTGTTATTCACTTGCTGTCAGCCTACTACTATATTTAACAGGCTCTCACTAGCCTCCTCAGATATATTGTTTCTTACCCAGCTTCAAGATGACTCTATAATGAAACATATTACCTCATTTCTCTACAATGGGAATTGAGACTTGGAAAGGCTAAGAATCTCGTATAGCTGGAATCCAAATCAAATCTTTGTGTAAATCTAAAGCTCGTGCTCTTTTCTATGCCCTAAGGCACATTTCAAAACTCAACTTCTTCATCACTGGGCCTATAATGTTCTGTATTTCCCCCCAGCACCTAGGTCCAGCATGTAGTAGATTCAAAGTGAACACTTGTTGAGTAAGTGAATTCAGTGTGGGATAACAGACAAATGAAGACTGGGTTCAACATAAACAGTGTTTGGGGACAGCAGGGGAGGGCACAGCTCTGTGGCTTAGAGGAAATAGAGAAGTCCTTATAGAGGAGGATGATGGGACCTGAGCAAATAGGTAATAATAGAAAAAAACCAAAAAATCCAGAATTCCAAGAACAAAAGATAATGACTGAAAGTTCATAGAGCAAGAGATCCCAAAGGTCATAAACTATAATATGGGGTGCTCATTATCACTAACAATTGGAAATATGTAAGTCATCTCTCCTGCAGTGGGTGAAAATAAAAATTGTAAAGGTTTTGAGGTTAAGTATTTAATATTATCTGTCAAAGTTTTAAATGATGTAGGGGATGTAGCTCAGTGATAGAAGCCCTAGGTTCAATCCATAGAACCACAAAAAAAATGAGCTGTGTTCTTAAATGTTTATCTGCCATTGTTACAAAATATTCTAATATAAAAATGAAAAATAAGTATTCATCAATAAGGAATACAACAAACAAGGACACATCTATACTATTTAAACAAAAAAAACTATGTTTCTCATAAAGAAAAGAGATGAAACTGCATCTTCAATAAATCACAGAAAACGCCCCGAGATAATACAGTTAAATAAAAACAGGGCATATTGCTGAACTGTGAGAGGATTACATCCTCTTTTTAGAGGTTGTTTGTTGTTTTTTGAGACAAGATCTTGCTCTTTCTGTGTAGTCCAAAATGGTTTTGAAATTGCTATGTAGCCCAGGTTGGCTTCAAACATACACCTCCCCTACCTCCTTCTTCTGTGTGGTAGAATTACAGACGTGTACCTCCACACCTAACTTTTGTGAGACATTTTCTAAAGGACACATGTGCACACCTGGTTATAGATATTTGTATATTTAAACTGCCCAAGGAAACTACTGAATAGGGCTGGGTTGTAGCTCAGTGGCACCAGGCAAACACAAGGTCTTGAGTTTGAGCCCCAGTATCAGAAAAAAAGAAAGAAAATAAATACAATGAATGCCAATGTTTACTTTCTTCTGAAGAGGAAAGCGAGACTAGAGTAAGATGAAGGATTTTCACTTTTTAAAAATTGTGAAACCAAGTGTGGTAATTTATGCTTGTAATGTCAGCACTCCAGAGGCTGAGGCAGAAGGATCACTAATTCAAGGTCAGCCTGAGCAACTTAGTGAGATTGTTTCAAGATAAAACAAAAGGAGAGGAGGCTGGCTTTGTGGCAGACACTTGAATATCATATGTAAGGACATAGATTCAATACCTAGTATCAGAAAGTAAAAGTGAATAGAAATCAGTATGGAGATTCTTCAAAAACTGAAAACAGAAAGTGTTTTGGATCCAACTATAGCTCTTCTGGGTACCTTTCTAAAGATATCATATAACAGTGAAACATGGCATCTTCATGTTTATAGCAGTATGACTCACAATCACTAAATCTTGGAAATGGCCTATATGTCCATCAGATGAATGGATAAAGAAAATGTTGTAGATAAACACAATGGAGTACTACTCGGCCATAAAGAAGGACAAACTTGTGTCATTTGTAGGAAAATGATGCACCTTGAAATGGTAAGACTAAGTAAAATTAATTCCACATAGAAAGTTAAATGTTACATGTTTTCCCTTATATGAGAAACCCAGAGTATAAATAATTTAAAGAGCAAAGTAAAAGACAGATGATAGGAAATAAGAAGGCACACCTTTTGGAGACAGAAAGGATTTAGGGAGGATATATATGTAAATATATATAAATATGTATATTTATATGACATGGGATAAATATATAGAAATATATAGAAATATATTTAAATAAATAAATATAAAAATATATATTTAAATATAGATAAATATAAATATTTTTATAAATCTATATTAATATAAATATATTAAATATAAATATATTAAATATTTAATATATTCATATCAAATATATAGTAATACAGTATATTTAATATAAATGTATTGTATATAAATATGTAATATATTATGAATATATAATATAATATTATAAATAAATAATATGTAATATAAATATATAAAATATATTTAATATAATATAAATAATTAAATATAAATATATATTTAAATATTTTTATATATTTTATTTATTTAAATATATATGTATTTATATGATATGGGATAAATATATATATATTTTCCCACAATGAATGTATTCATTATATATTATAAAAATGTACTATGCAAAAGATTACAACAAAAGTGAGATGTAATTCACAGGGGTTTATTCATCACTTCTGTGGTTTTTCCAACCAAAACTACATAAGCTGAATATAACCGTAAGAAAACAATGAGACAAATACAAATAGACCTTCATACTTACTTTTCTCATTGCTGAGACAAAATACCCAACACCCACAAATTGTAGAAGGAAAAGTTAATTTATCTCACAGTTCATAGAAGTTTTAGTTCATAATTAGTTGGCCCCTCCTGGTTCCAAGGCAGGGTGGCAGAGCAGAGGGATATCACAGAAGATAAACAGTCCATGGCAAAGCAGGGCAGGCGGAAGGCAGCAACCAGCAAGCAAGAGACAAGCAGGAGCCCCCTTTCTCTCCCTTATATCTTATTCTGACTCTCCACAGCATTCACACCCAAGGTGGGCACCCATAATCCTACCCAAAACTTTGCCGGACCAATCAGCAGACTGATTTAGTAATCACATTGCCTTGATCCCAGCATCACACACACTCTAGATCCAACAGCTTCTGAACAGCCCTACCCATAACCCCATGAGACTTTGGGGAACATCTAGATACAAGACATAACAGGGACATTGTATAAAATATCTAACTTTTTTTTTTTTTGAGACAAGGTCTTACTTTGTAGCTCAGGCTGATCAGCCTCAAACTCACATCACAGCAATCCTCCTGCCGCTGCCTCCCGAGTGCTGGGATTACAGGTATGAGCCACCATACCCAACACTGTGATACATGGTGCTGATTGCTGCTGGGTGCGAGTCTCCACACCCAGTACTGTATGTGGTTACCAGGATCGAACCTGGGTCCTTGCGCTTGCAAGACAGGTGCTGGAAGCACTGAGCTAAATCCCCGGCCCTGACATCTTTTTTAAGGAAAAATTTTATTGATACATTTTAGATATCTATCTATCTATCTAGATAGATAATGATAATTGACCATAGGGAATTTGTACCTGTGGAAGATATATATTGTTGCTTCTTTTCTTCCCACTCCCTTTTCCTCTTTCCAAACCTTCCTCCTATTTTTTCCTTCCACTGTTTTCTTTACTTGTTTTTTATTTCTTTCCCCTTCACCCCTTCTTTGTTCCCCTTCTCATTTGAACATTTGCTTCCCATTGCCTAATATACATTTTGGCCCTTATTTCCACTTTCAGTTTCTCAGACAAGAGAAACAATTTGTTTTGTTTTATTTTGTTTTGCAGTACCAGGAATTGAACTCAGGCCCTGTGCTTCCACCTGCACAACAATTTGGTATTTAAATATGTGTATGTGGCATCTTTTCCAAAGTATCAGTGTTATGGAATTTAAAAAAATAAAAAAAGACTGAAGAATTTTTGCCACATTAGAGCAGGCTGAATGATACATAATAAACACAATAGGTGATCTAGGATTTTCTTTTGCAAAAAAGGATATTGGAACAGTTGGCAAAATTTAAATTTAGATTAGAAGACAGTGTTGTACAATGTTTTGTTCGTTTTGCTTTGTAGTTCAAGGTCTTGCTTTGTAGTTCAGGCTGGCCTTGAACTCCCTATGAAAACCAGGCTATCCTCGAACTCACAGCAATCCTCCTTCCTCTGCCTCTCAAATGTCGGGATTATAGGCGTGAGACACCACGCCTGGTTTATATAATGTTATTTTTGTTATTTTCCCGATTTTTGTCTTCATATATAGTTATGTAACAATGTCTTTGCTTATGTTTTTCTAAAGTATACATACTGAAACACCTGGAGTAAAAGGGGTCAGGTCTGAAACTGAGCCTCAGGTGGTACCGAAAATGATTATAAGTGCTAGAAGAAGAGAGGGAGAAGGAGAACATGGTAAAAAGTTAACCCTATGGGACTCTAGGTGAAAGGTATACAAGAATTCTCTGTACTAGTTTAGTAATTTTTCTTTAATCTAAAATTATGTCAAAATATAAATAAAAGAGAAAATAAAGAGAATGAAGGAGATCTTGCGGGAGAGAAAAGGCAGGAAGGTCTTCTGGCAAGGAAACAAAATAAGCAAAGGAATCTGCTAAAAGCAGGAGTCTTATGTGGAGAAGTAGCTGGAGGCTCTGAATAACCAGATATAGTAGTGCTGGGAGGAGAATATGTGTAACGAGCAGTGGATACATTCTTCTGTTATTTAATTTTGAAATTTAAATTTGTTTATTTGTTTTGCATAGACCAAGCTGAAATTCCCAACCCCTCCACCTCAGCCCCCTGAGTAGTTAGGATTCCAGACATGCCTGGCAGAAATTAAGATTTTATGTTTTCTTTATACCCAGTCTCAATCCCTGAAAGCAGTAACTTGCGTTCTTACATGACTCAATTATTTCATTGGCAGTTTCATACACTGACTCTATAGAAAAATAAGAAACACTGGAATCATGGCTGAAAGGAGTCCAGTGCCTTCAATTTGCAAAAAGTAAAAACCAAAACATATACTGGAGAAGAGATTTACAGAGTCCTAGCTAGAACCAGTATTAAAATTGGCCCCGAAGACTGGGTACTTAGCTCATGATGCTGCTGCCTACCTTGCTACCACAAAGTTGTTAAGTTCCATCCTAGGCACTGCAAAAACAATGAACAAATAAATACACTACAATAAAATTGGAAGCACGGGGCCAGAGTCTAATCTCCAGTACTGCAAATAAACAAACAAACAAACAAACAAACAAATAAATAAATAAAATTTGCCCCTCACAATCCATCATTCTCTCCGTTACATCAAAATCTGAATTAAAGGATAAGGCAAAAATTAAAAGTTGGCAAGTGAAATGGCTGAATGTTATTCTATATAGTTTGGATGCTTTTCATTTACCCAAAATCCAAATTTAATGTTGGTACAATTTTACAAAAGTAAATATAGGCACCAATGTGATTATAGAAAGAGTTATCACTTAAAGCCAATATGTTGGTGATAGTCAATTTAGGCTTCTAGGTCTGAAGCAGCAAACAAGGTGATTCTCAGGAATTCTCAGTGACATTGGTACCCATCTGGATTTGTTGAAAAGTTTAACGTCCTTTTTTATTATTCATGATTTTGCAGTTCTTCAAATTGCAAGGTGATGGAGAGAGCATGCAATTTTCAACCAGACTATGAAATCATACTTGAAAATTTGGACATTCATATAGATGGCTTTTAAATTTTCTTGGAGACTGCCTTTTCTTATAAAATCATGAAATGTAAAAAATACATACAGTATAAATTAAGCTATATAAGTGATAATATTCTCATTACAATAAAATCCTAAGGATAAGGTGCTGCTATTTCAAGAATTGCATTCCCCTAATTGGAGAATTAATTATTCCTAATTATAATTATATTCCTCAAAACTTAGAGCTAAGTGATTTTAAAATGAACATTGACTGGAAAAACTTTTAACATTCTAATTTATGTAAGAATCAGAGGTGGGGATATAGCTCAATGGTAAAACATTTTCATTTTTTTAATGAGTTTTTAAAAAACTGGTCTCATACAGGAAGTCTTGAAGCATACCTTTATTTTAAATACCCATGCGCCTTGGATCCATAGATTTCAACACACAATGAGACATGTGTGCTTAAAAAGGAAAGGCTTTATTTAGATCTCATTCTGAGTAGAATGTATTTCATTAGCTGCCCATTCAGGACCCCAGGACCATACATAGCCAGTTTTCAGTTGAGATGTGCTTTGTGAAAACATTGGCATAACTTATTTTACTCCAGACTTTAGACTGACAACAGGAGAGAAAAATGAAGAATAAATTTACACTACTAAATGAGCTATATACAACTTACTGTAATGAACTTAAGCAAAATTATATGGAATAAACTATAGATTTTATACTTTGTATTTTAGCCATTATTATTCATTGTTTTTTACTAACTTGGAAAAACAATGAACAATGTAGGGCTTAAACAGAATTATGTCTATTTTGATACAGTTCATATCCTCTTCCTCTGCCAGCATTTGACATTCTCCAATGACTGATACCAGTCTGAATTTGGGTCTTGTTATGGGTTGGGTCTAGCTATCCCCCCAAACCTAATGTAGTCATAAGTAACTTTTTCAGAGCTGGCTGAGTCTAGACATGGATGAATTAAGGTTGTGTGATTACTCAATCAGTCCTCTGATTGGTTTGGTACCAGCCTAATTCTGCTGGTCTGGACAAGAGAAAAGGGGCTGAAAGATGCTGTTAAGATCCCTTGTTGCTTTGCTACTTTCAGTCCACCATAAACTGGTGCCTCTCTCCCATACAACTCTGCCTCAGAGCCAGCCAATTATGGGCTTAAATTTGTACAACCTGTGATTTTAATAAACCTTTCCCCTTTTATCTTTGGGTGTAGGGTATTTTGTCTCCGTGTCCCATGTCCTTGGGGAATACAGTCCCAAACCTCCAAAGATAGTACCAAACTCTACAAATGCTGTAGTTTTTCTTATTTATACATATCTGTGATAAAATTTAATTTGAAAATGAGATTAATAATAAAATAGAACAGTTATAACAATATGCTCTTTTAAAGTTATTTAAAACATTAATTTTAATTTCTCTAATTTCCTAATTACTATTTTTAGACTAGGTTTGACACCATGTAACTAAACTATAGAAAGAGAAACTGCAGACAGAACAGAACTACTTTAGTTCTTCTATCAAACCTACTTACTGCAAAAGATTTTGTCTCCCTCTCAGAAATACCTTGAACTTCATAGTTCCTGGGTAGTATATGGCTTAAGCAGTTTATATTCTTGCTTTTCTACTGGAAAGATCTATTAATATCCTAGAATCACTGAAGATTTTCTTCAGACAGTTTAATCTATTTCCCTCAAGAATTATGTTTTTCTCTCTGCTTTGTGCTGTTATTTAATGTAATTTTCTCTTGTGTACTTAGGCTCAGCTGTGTGGAAACAAGTGTCTATATTTCTGGACACAGTAGGGAACCCTATCTATTTGAATGAATAACACCTAAAGAAACCTCCAGGCTTCTTTGAGGACACTAACATTGATTCTTCCCTGATAGTAACATCAAAGACTTCAGTTCCTGCCTTCAAAGACCATCTGAGCAAACCTTGACCAGATTAAAACAGGATAAAAACTATGTGAAGTAGGCTCAGGAAAATATTAGACAAGCATCTCTAGAAATTGTATTGGGCAATAAAGGGTAAATGCTATGAAGCTGAAAATAGAAAAGCAGTAAGGAACCACCACAGTGAGCACAGTAGTTGGTGGGAATTATCAGTGCAACCACAGATACGTAGGACTACAAGGCTCTCATGGGGTACTAGAGCAGAAATAAACAAAACAGAGGTATAGAATTAATGGTCAAAAGTAGCAGTCCTGCATATTTGGTGTGTAATACAGAGAGTATTTTAAATCAAGAGAGAAACAATGGAATTTTCAATAAATAATCCCCAGTGCACTGCAAGCTTAAAGTTAGAACTCAGTTTGTGCCACACAAAAACTAAATTACTGATTACAATTATAAAAGTACAGTAATAGGAAATATGTTTTAGGGAAAAATATACTATACACAAAGTTAAAATTTAAACCACAGAGTAGGAGAAAATATTTCATATATAAGAAAATATATCATTCATAATACACAAGGGATGATCAAAATATGGTCAAAGTTTAATTTAAAAAGTATATATTACATTAAAAAGACACACTATTATGAATTCCCTTAAGAATAGCCCCCCTTTGGTTTGCCCTATTGTTGACACTTTGTTTTCCTTTTTTTTTTTTTTTTTTTTTGCAGGACCAGAGATCAAACTCCGGCCCTTATGCTTTCAAGGTAGGTGCAGTACCACCTGAGCTAAAGCTCTAGCTTTGTTGTCAGTTTTTGAATCAGTTCTGAAAGTTCTCTTTTGCGAATGTTTTTCAAATTTGTGATTAAAAAATATAGTGAATGCTGTTGTCAAATGCCACCCAACAGAAAGTCTCACAAAAACATTGTGTCCTCATCTATTGGCCATGCTACTTCTGACTCTCCCTCAAAGTAAAAATGACTACTAAAGGTAAACATTTGTGGTTTTTTTGTTTTTGTTTTTGTTTTTGAGACAGGGTCTCACTTTGTAGTTGAGGCTGGCCCTGAGATCAGCCTCAAACTCACATCACAGCAATCCTCCTGCCTCTGCCTCGCGACTGCTGGGATTACAAGGCATGAACCACCACGCCCAGCACTTTGCTATGTGGTACTGATTGCTGCTGGGGTGAGTCTCCACGCCCAGTATCGAACCCGGGCCCTTGCGCATACAAGACAGGTGCTGGAACCACTGAGCTATATCCCCAGCCCTAAAGGTAAACATTTTGAGTTAAGACACTAAGGCAGCCACAACAGCATAAAAGCACTCACAAAAAAAACGTGTTCCACTTCAGAAAGGAATAAGAACAATAGGATATGTGTGCTTGAGAGAGGATTATTTTGAGGAAGATTAATGGCTATGTGTCTTTTACTGTAACTGTTTTTAAAAAATTATTGAAATTCAGTGCATTTTTATCATTCCATGTACAAAGACTTTTCACAAATCAATTAGAGAATTACATACAACCTAGAAAAAGGGCCCAATGATTTGAACAAGTGGTTAGAGATGGAAAACTAAAAATGACCAATTAAGATAAGATAATGCATTTTCCTCATAGATGAGTGGAAATTAAAAGCAGTATAATTTTTAATCAAGTTAACAAATTTCAAAAGATTGATAATAACCTTTATTGTTTATCCACTCAAATAAATATTTATGGAGTATTTACTACATGAAATATACATAAAATAATCAGATTCAATCTCTTTGTTAAAAGAGGTCCTAGTCTAGTGGTACAGATAGATGGTAAGCATTTTTAGAACCAGTGCAAAATTGTATCTTAGGTAAATGTTACATGTACAGGGCTCCATGAAAATCTTTGGTAGGGGTATTGGCCTGAGGAAGGTTCTGGAGAGATTCCACAAAAGGATGATATGAGATCTGAGGGATAGTTAGAGACAAATGGGGTAGAGGGGAAGATGAAGAGTAAAATATCTGAAGCAGCAAGAACAACAGGTGAAAGTTTCTAGCATAGGTCACTAAAGACATAAAGAAGGTCGGGCCGGGGAGTTAGCTCAGTGGTTCCGGCGCCTGTCTTGCAAGCACAAGGGCCCAGGTTCGATTCCCCGGTAACCACGTACAATACTGGGTGTGGAGACCCACACCCAGCAGCAACCAGTACCACATACCACAGTGCCGGGCGTGGTGGCTCACGCCTGTAATCCCAGCACTCGGGAGGCAGAGGCAGGAGGATTATGACGTGAGTTTGAGGCTGAGCTCAGGGCCAGCCTGAACCACAAAGCGAGACCCTGTCTCAAAAAACCTAAAAAAAAAAAAGGCATAAAGAAGGTCAATGGCTGAAGAATGAGATGAGGGATAGAAGGAGCACCAGAGAAGCTGGAGACATATGGAGGGACCAAACTGTGAGGCTTTGCGGAAATTTGATCTTCATTCAAGGATCAATGGAAAAATAGTGTTAGACAGGATAATTTGTTTGGGCCTTGATATACTGTTTGTGGAAGAGCAATTGATGGAAGTAGTCTTTTAGACAAGCCATTTGGCTACATTGCATCAAAATAATGACTAATACATTGCCCTTTAACACAGAGTATCCTTTCTAGCAATTTCACACATACATGCACTAGCACACACACAGTCAAATGAATTCATTATGGCAATAGCAAAAAAAAAACAAGGAACAAATTAAGTGATTATTAATAAACTAATATATAGCATAATGACAATGGAAACCATTTTTCTCAATTTGAGACAATTTTTGGTTCACTTGTTTTAAAGCTATCATTAAATGCATACATTTACATTGTTAAAACTTTTATTATTATAAAAATTCTATCTTTTCAATACTCTTACCTTATGTGATTTCTTTTTTTGAGGCAAGGTCTTGCTTTTTGTAGTTCAGGCTGACCCTGAGCTCAGCCTCAACTCTCAGCCCCTCCTGCCTCTGCTTCCTGAGTGCTGGGATTAAAGGTGTGAGCCACCAAGCCCAGCACTGAAGTATGTGGTTCTGATTGCTGGTTGGTGTGAGTCTCACCCGGCATTGTTGTATGTGGTTACCAGGGATAGAACCTGGCTCGTTGCACTTGCAAGGCAGACACTGGAACAACTGAGCTAAATCCCAGGCCCTACCTTATGTAATATTGATATAGTCACTCCAACCATCTTACTATTTTGTTGTTTTGGTGAAGGATGATGGAAAGTGATAATCCTTCCTAACATTTAGATAATACATCATTTTCTGTCTTTTTATTGTGCCTGTTGTTTGTTTTAAGTCTTGAGGTTTGAATCCAGGGTTGTACATTCTGGGCAGCTGTTCTACCACTAAACATTCTTATTCTTCTTTATCTTTTCACTTTCAACCTGTTTTTATATGGACTACATATCTGCTATACTACAGTTCTGCATTTTTTTTTAATTTTTGGAGAGAAAAATCATATGCATACAATTAATCATTTTAAAGTATACAATCACACTCTAGTTTCCAAAATTCATCATCACCTACCTAAAACATATATCACTTAAAATTATAATCTCCGGTGTCATCCATCTTGCCACAAATGAAAGAGATTTTTCCTTTTTATGGTTGAACAGTATGTATATTCCATAGTTTTTGATCCACTTGGGGATATAGTGTGTGTAATATGACTACATCTATCTTGGCCATAAGCACCATCTTGCCCACCAGGTGACCCTGGCACCACCCCAAACCCTAGAGGATGAGCAAAGTCATGCTCATGCCACAAGACCCTACTTATCTTTTTTATCATAGCCATTTTAACTAAAGCCAAGCACTATTCCTTGAAGCCACTGATCTCTTTTCATTGAAGAGTTCTTAGCACCCTTGTTGAAAATCAATGAACCATAGGTATTTGGGTCTACTTCTGTACTCTCAGTTCTATTCTGTTGGTCCATAAATCTATATTCTGTTGGCTTTTCCTTATAACATAGCACACTGTATCTAGGCATGGTGGTATACACCTATAATCCAAGCACTTGGGAGTCTGACACAGAAGGATTATTGTATGAGGCCAGCCTCAACTACATAGCAGGACTCTTGCTCAAAAACAAACAAACCAAAATGAAAAACAATAAAATAGTACTATGCTACTTTGATCACCATAGCTTTGAAGTTTTTGGAATTAAGAGATAGAAGTCTTCCAGCTTTTTCTTTTTCACACTATTTGTCTGTTTGGCACCCTATAAATTCCATATGAATTTGAGGATCAATTTTTTCATCTTTATAAAAAGTCCATTTCGGGGCCGGGGAGTTAGCTCAGTGGTTCCGGCGCCTGTCTTGCAAGCGCAAGGGCCGGGGTTCGATTCCCCGGTAACCACATACAATACTGGGCGAGGAGACTCATGCTCAGCAGCAACCAGTACCACATACCACAGTGCCGGGCGTGGTGGCTCATGCCTGTAATCCCAGTACTCGGGAGGCAGAGGCAGGAGGATTGCTGTGATTTGAGGCTGAGCTCAGGGCCAGCCTGAACCACAAAGCGAGACCCTGTCTCAAAAAACCTGAAAAAAAAAAAAAGTCCATTGCAACTGGCCTACATTTTAATCTGTTGATCACATTAAGTTTTTTGATACATGACCACAAAATATCTTTCTATTCAATTAGCTCTTCAATTAATTTCAGCAGACTGTTAGTTTCCAGTATACAAATATTTTTGGTTAAACTTATTCCTAGATATTCAGGGGTATATTTCAATGGTAAAATGTCTGCTTAGCATATGAAAGGGGATTCCATCCTTAGCATCCTCAAAATATCTTTCAAAATAATTTTTGCATGCTATGGTAAATGGAATTTTTAAAACTTCCATTCTACATACTTCATTGGTGATGTATAAAAACAACTGGTTTTTGTGCACTAATCATTTATCTGACAGCTTTGCTAAATTCATGTACTAACTGTAGTAAGTGTTTTGTGTTCCTTAGGATTTTCTGTATATAGAATCATGTCATTTGTAACTGTAGATAGTTTGCTTTTTCTTTTCTAATTTGGATAACAATTTTTAAATTTTTCTTGCCAAATTTCTCTGGCTAGGACTTCCACTCTAAGGTTGAAAGGCTGTGATTACATCAGGCATCCTTGTATTGTTTTTGCTCTCAGGGGAAAGCTTTTGGTCTTTCACTATTATGATGTTAGTTGTGGATTTTTCATAAATGCTCTTTATCATGTAAACTGAATTTCCTTCTGTGCCTAGTTTGCCAAATGTTTTTAACACGAAAGGGTGATGAATTTTGTCAAATGCCTGTCTGAGTCTATTGAGATGATCATGTGGGTTTTCCTTCTTCATTCCGTTGATATTCTGGATTACATCAATTGGTTTTCCTGTGTTGAACCACTCTTGCATTCCTGTGATAAATCCCAATTGGTCATGGTGTATAATCCTTTTAGTTTGCTGTTGGATTCAGTTTTCTAGTATTTTGTTTAGGATTTTCCTTTTTAAATTCATAAAGAATGTTGGTCTGTTACTTTCTTTTTATGTAGTGTTCTTGTATGGCTTTTGTATCAGCATAATGCTCATTAAATATGTCTTCAGTGTTTAAAAGGATTTTCACTAGTATTCGTGTTAATTTTTCTTTAAATTTTAAGTATAATCATCACAAAGTCATCTCATCCTGAACTTTTCTTTATGGAAAGATTGTTCATTATTAATTTAATATTTTACTTGTTAAAGGTTTGTTGACATTTTTCCTTGATCTGAATTTTTTTTAAAGAAAAGGTTTACAGCTATGTATTTCTCTTTGAGCATAGCTTTTGGTATATCTGATACATTTTGATTTTGTGTTTTCATTCTTTTCTAAGTATATTCTTATTTCCTTAGTTGATTTCTTTTTTGACTCACTGGTTGTCTGAGAAAGTTCTATTTAATTTACATGCATTTGGAGATTTCCAGTTCTTCTTCAGTTCATGAGTGCTTTTTCATTCCATTATGGTTGTAGAAAATACTTAGTAAGACCTTAGTATTTTTATGTTCATTGGGAATTCATTTACGTCCTAAAATATGATCTACTTTGGAAAAAGTTCCACATGTTTTTGAGAATAATGTGTATTTTTTGTTGGATGGAGTGTTCTGTACAAATATTTGAGATTCAGTTGACTTTTAGTGCTATTTAAGTCTTAGGTTTCCTTATTAATTTCTATCTAATTGTTTCACTAATTAAGGAACATGGATTACTAGGTAGGGTTTCCCAGAGAAATAAAACCAATAGGTAACATAGATATGTAGAAATATTCATTATAAGCAATGAAGCCTGAAATTCAGAATTTCAGAGGCTGAAATTCTCAAGATCTATTTGTGATAAGAAGGAGCTCCAATAGACAAAATGGTTTAGTTCCAATGAAAAAGTCAGCAGGCTGAAGGACAAAGAAAAGCCAACTTCAGTCTGAGTTCAAAAACAAAAAAACACAGACGTCTCATCTCAAGCTGTCAGATAAGAAGAGTTCTGTTCTTATTTGCAAGAGAGTCAGCCTTTTTGTCCTATTTGGGCTTTCACTTGATTGGATGGGGACCACCACATTATGGAATACAATATTTCCTACTTAGTCTACCAATTTGAATGTTAATCTTATTCCAAAACACCCTTATGGACTTATCAAGAATGAGGTTAACTAAATATTTTGGTGCTTCATGTCTTATAGTCAATTCAAAATAAAATTAACCATCACAGTAGGGTGAATAAAGAATTAATGTTACAGAATTACTTCTCCCTTCAAATCAGTCAATGTTTGCTTCATATATTTTGTGACTCCTATTTAATGTATGTATATTTTGAGTTATTATCTAGTTTCCTTCCATATCAACATGAAGGATTTTTTTGGGGGGGAGGGTGGTTTTGGGGGGATTTTTGTGTGTTTTTTGCAAAGGGATCTATATACTATAAACACACTCTCTTAGCTTTTTTTTTTGTTTTAATTTATCTTTTTTTTTTTTTTTTTTTTAGTTTTTTGAGACAGTGTCTCACTTTATAGTTCAGGCTGGTCCTGAGCTCAGCCTCGAATTCAGCAATCCTCTTGCCTCTGCCTCTCGAGTGCTGGGATTATAGGCATGAACCACCATGCCTGGCACTGTGGTATGTGGCACCGATTGCTGGTGGGTATGCGTCACAACACCCACCATTGTTTAAGGGGGTTACCAAGGATTGAACTTGGACCTTGTGCTTACAAGGCAGGTGCTGGAACCACTGAGCTAAATCCTTGGCCTGTATCCTCTCTTTCTTGAAGGGTAGTTTTTCTGGGTATAGAATTCTTAGATAATAAGGG
>PVIR01030111.1:0-20564 GCA_004026965.1 Petromus typicus
GCTCAGCCTCCAACTCACATCACAATCCTCCTGCCTCTGCCTCCCGAGTGCTGGGATTACAGGCGTGAGCCACCACGCCCGGCACTGTGGTATGTGGTACTGGTTGCTGCTGGGTGTGGGTCTCCACACCCAGTATTGTTATGTGGTTACCGGGGAATCGAACCCGGGTCCTTGCGTTTGGGAGACAGGCGCTGGAACCACTGAGCTAACTCCCCGGCCCTGGACTGATTTTTTAAACTCTTTATATATTCTAGATAGTAGCCCTTTGTCTGAGAAACTGCTGTTAAAAATTCTTTCCCATATTGTTGGTTGATTTTTCACTCAGTTGATAGTTTCCTTAGCTTTGCAGAAGTATTAAATAGAATGAGATCTCATTTATTGATTTCTTCTGCCAATTCTCATGCTATAGATGTTTTGTTCAAGAAGTCTTTCCTTAAGCCTATGTCTTCAAGAGTTTTACCTAATCTGCTTCGCAGCAGATTTAATGTGTCTGTTTTAATATTTAGATATCTTATCCACTTTGATTTTAGCTTGATACAAGGAAAAAGAGATAGGTCTAAATTTAGCCTTTGGCAAGTTAAAGCCTAGTTTTTCCAGCATCATTTATTAAAGAAGCTATCTTTCCTCATTGAGGATTTTTGGCTACTTTGTCAAAGATGAGGTGACTCAGTGTATCTGGAGTACTTTCTGGATCTTTTAATCTACTCCACTGATCCCAAGGTCTGTTGCTTTGCCAGTACCATGCAGGTGTTTTTGTTTTTGCCCCCCCCCCCAGTGGCTTTATGTATATTTTCAGGTTCGGGATTGTAATACCTCCCAGCATGTCCCTGCCACTTAGAATTACTTTCACTATTCTAGGTCTTCTATGGTTCCAGATAAATGTTTGGATTTTTTTCTCTAGATCTCTGAAATATGCTGTTGGGATTTAAATCAGAATTGCTTTGAATCTATATAGTAGTTGTGGGAGTATAGCCATTTTGACTATATTGATTCTTCCTACTCAGGAGCAAAGTACGCCTTTCCATTTTTTCATATCTTCTCAACTGATGCAGAAAAAGAATTTGACAAAATACAACACCATTCATGTTCAAAACCCTACAGAAATTGGAATAGAGAGTCTCTATCTCAAACTAATAAAAGCTGTCTATGAGAAACCATCAGCCAGCATCATACCAAATGGTCAAAAATTGAAACCTTTCACACTAAGATCAGGAAGAGCTCAAGGATGTCTTCTCTCACCACTTCTGTTCAGTATAGTCCTGGAAATACTAGCTACAGAAATGAAGCAAGACAAAGAAATAAAAGGAATAAAGATAGGAAAAGAAGAAGTTAAACTGTCATTATTTGCTGATGACGTGATACTCTAGAAGATCTTAAAAACTAGATTAAAAAAAAAAAAACTGCTGGACCTAATCACTAAATTTAGTAGTGTAGCTGGATACAAGGTCAATGCTCAAAAATCAATAGCATTTATATACACAAACAGCAGACCCACTGGGATCAAAATGGAGAAGTTAGTCCATTTCACAATAGCACTCAAAAAATGAAATATCTAGGAATCAATCTAACAAAGGAGGTGAAAGTCCTTATTCTGAAAACTACAGCACTCTGAAGAAGGAGATAGAAGAAAATATCAACAAATTGCCTCTTTGAAGATATACAGTTTCTGTGCTTGTCACTTCCAAGTAGTAATATATTCTGTGTAAAGCTCTGTAAATCATCATAGTTTCTTGTGGCTCCCCCACAAAAGTGTCAAAAACTGAAAGGATTAAAACAATGAAAATTCATTATGCTGCAAATTTGAAAGCAAGCATTCCTAATCAAGGTAGAGACACAGACATCTGAAATGCAAAGGAATCACTCGTGGCTCTTCATATGTTGTAATTTTCTGTCTATTTGCAGATTTCCTAGGCTTATAGATGTTTCATTCCAATCTGTGCATATTAGATGTAGTTCTTGTCACCCCACTGTCTTCACAGGACCATCTAGTAATGAAAACACAAATTATATTGGATCAGGGGTCCATTGTACTTCAATATGCCCTTAATTTATCTTGTTACAATTGCAATGACCCTGATTGCAAATAAAGCCACATTTATGTAATGATTTCAAAATATAATTTTCAGAGGAGCACAATGGGATCCATAATATAATATTCCAATACTATGGTGCTTGATAGTACATGCATTTTGATCATTTGTGTAGAAAAATATATTTTCCTACTCTTAGGGGGAAAAACATATACACTTACTTATGGTTACCATGGAGGATAAAGGCATAAAATGAAAATATTTCATGGTACAAGAGCAAGTTTACTTTGTTCATGTTTTCCATCACCATTACAACATTGTCTTTAAAATCAAGTTTGATTTGCAATCCATTTTACACTTTCTTTTCCATAACCTTGTGAAGAACTCATGGAATCATTCTCAAATAAAGATACATAATACTGAGCTCAGACAGGAGCTGAAAATGTGATCAACATCATCCAACACAGAGGGTAACACAAAGACAAGAAGTCCTTCAACTGCAAGCGAGTTACTTTTTCTTGAAACACTACCTTCTTCTTTCTGGTTCTGCGTACACTCTCTGCTGGGGGTTGATCTTGTCTATTGATTTAACTATCACTGTCACACTGTCGGTGACTTAAATAACGTCACTGGACTTCATAGCTGGATCCAAAGGCTCATGATGATTCATCATAAATGTCCTTCAGCCACTAAAATGACATGAAACGCAATGACTCAGTAATCTCTCTTCCTGCTCAGTTCTTGGTGCTCGCCAGCAGCACCATGGGGCACATGCTTATTCAGAACAGACACTGTCCATCCTTCTCAATTCTCAGTCCCATTTATTCATTGCACACTGAAATGATGATCACACTTTGAAACATTTCCTTGTGGTTCTCCTGCTTTGCCTCTACAGGTTTTCATTTTTGTCAAATTCCTTGAAAACTGTTAATCTAAACTACTGAAAATATTAACTGATTCCACTGTCAGTGATATTTTTTTTCTCTCAAATACATGCTACAGTTTGAAACTACGAGAGTCATTTTAAAAACAAATATATAAATCTTACTTCATCTGATATGATATCTAATTATCTTAGTAAATAATGAATTCTTATTTACAATTTAGCTTATATTCTAAATTTTGTATATTTTGTGTCTTCTTTACTTATTTCCTCATGAACCTACCTAAATCTAGACTATGAGTGATGCAAATATTTACTACTTCCAAAATTTAAAAGTCGTGATATTGCTAATGTCTTACTTCAACATTCTGTTTTTATCTCACTCACCCACCCTCATTCCAATAAAATTACTTTGACTCACTGTAAAGTTTGGATTCCTCAGAAGCTGTAAAAACACATTCTCTGTGCTAGATCAATTCCTTCAGAAAGCAATATCCAATATCTCTCCTAGGGCTAAGCATATGAAAAACTCTAGTATTGTATAGCACCATATTTCCCAAATTTTGCAAAATAGCAATATTGCAAATATTCCATTCTGTTGTTTATTCATGTATTTAAATTTTTGTTTGAGATTAGTGGGCATCCTTGTCCTGTTCTTGATTTTAGAGTGAAAGCTTTCAGTTTTTGGCTGTTTAGTGTGACATTGACTGTTGGTTTGTCATAAATGACTTTTATCAGATTGAGATGTAGAGACAATCTATGCCAATTTTCTGTTGGGCTCTAACCGTGAATTGATGTAGGGCCCTGCCAAGTGCTTTTTATCTATCTGTTGAGAGGACTATCTACAAACCTTGACTCAGTTCAGATAAGGTGTTACATTTATTGATTTGCATATATTGAACTAACTGAGCTGGACTTCATAACCATAGAGTGATGTTACAGGCTGCATATGGGTGTGCATACTTCTTTTCCAGTAATGACTATGAGAAACATTGGGATACACATCCTATTTTACTCATCATACAGTTCTTAAAGCACAACACCAATCTCAAGATTCAGAGGCTAGTTTCAATTTATTCAGAACACTCTGCTTATTTTTCTGGGTGCATAAGGAATTATGTACTTTTTATAATACTAGTGAGCAAAATTATAATCTTACCCAGGAAATGGCTTCACTGAAAGATTTTAAGATGAAGTAGATTGTTGATAATAAAGGTGTGTCTATAAATATCTAATAACAAAAGTCATTTAAATTTAAATGTTTAAGCTACCCTTGCCTTTGAAATGTAGTGTATGAATTATAATAGTTTCATCCATGAAAATTTACTTAACAACAAAAGAACTAGATTTGCTTGCTTTAGATACACTATAGAAATGAGTGTGTCTATGTTCATCAGGAAAACACAAGACCTTTCAGGATATTGTATCTAGATCTGAACTAAAATCTTTCAGTTGTTTGGGGCTTGGAGATTTTCTACCTATGACCTTTAAGCTGGAAAACAATGAAAATCTTTTTCTGTATCTCAACAACATCAATTGTCAATGTCAGATAATAATAATGCAAAATATTACTTAATTATTGAAACTAAAGTCCAGAATATATTTTAGATTTTTAGTCCATTTGTAAAACATGATTATTGCTTTAATCACATAGTTACACAATTTATCAAGCAAGAATATTAAATCTTCATGGAATATAGTTACATGGAGATCTCTTAAATAAAGTTTATAATTATTATTTTAGTTTTAAATTCTTTATATAAGATTTGAAGAAAAGAATGTTCTATTGGCCATTACTTCTTTAATATTAAAGTTTTATGAGACTAAATGTGAAAAATAATATCAATGTGTAGTTTAGTCTCAAAATATTAAAAGGGGCTCTAGATTTCCCTCAAACTTAAATAAATAAAAGAGGAATAGATGGAAAGAAAGAATATATTGGTAAGAATTCAAACCTGATATTGATGAAAATTTAAGTAGCTCATGGACAGCTACTTCCCGATATTCATGCTCATTTTTCTGCATATTTTAGGTCTCAGTCTAGAGATGTTTGTGGTCAAGTGACTAACATAGTAGGAAAGAATATAATGTAAATCACTTGAAGACTTGATCTATCATCATCTCTTCGGTGTTTCTTCATGTTCTTGTGCTCTTTAGCTGAATGGCAGCCTTGAAAACTATGTGGTTTGAAGTTAGCTCCTCTGTGAGACTAGATGTGTTATAGCAGTTTGGAGAAGGAACATTTATTGAGCTGATTATATCAATCATTGTATATTACTCCTTTATATGCTTAAAATTTTGTATTAATGAGAAACAGGTAAGTGCTGAGAAATGTATTCAAAACCGGCAAAGACTTCTTTTGGGTGGCCTTTGTATTTGGGGTTAGCTAAGCTTTCATAGAATAGCATGAACCATTTGGGCACTTGTCTTATGTGTTTGGTTTATTGTTCATTTAATATGCACACCTACGGCAGATATAAATGTTGACGTTAATGTTTAGCTTTCCAGGATTCTGTACTAAGTTTCACATCTTTTCTTCCTCTTTTAAATGCTTATCACACTGATTCCTAAGACTGTGTAACAGGGTAAATATATGTCCATATGCTGCAATGAAAGACCTTTCCTAAGTTCAAGCCAGTTCATCTGAAATAGATGATATCTATGGAGAAAGGGATTCCTGAGAAGAAACAACTTTCTACATTTCATGCCTTCAGTCTTTATCTAATCCTGCTGGAATTTTAAGAGAATCATGGTTCATAAACTTCGCATTCCAGTTTTTGTGGGTATGAGGCTGAGGTTACCTATTACTGAAAACTATTACTTGCTCCAAGCCAACTTGACTTTCATCTGCCAAATTTGGGACACTGTAAGAGTAGCGTCTTATCTGATAGTAGCTCAATGTGAAGTATTGGAGTATCTTATCTCATTGTGGTGACTTGTTCTAGCCTTAAGGAAGAAAATGACAATAAATCAAATGGCAGTTTCCATACTCCTAGATTCATATGGCTATATTTAAGTTCCTTATGCATTCTTTTGTGAAAACAATACAGTATTTTGTATGTTGAAAACAGTCATTATTAAAATGTATTTATTTCTTTTTAACTGACTTTATTGGTACATGCTATGTATCCATTATAATTACATTCAACATTGAGGGTTTGTTCTAGTACATGACACATCTTAATTCTCATTTTTTCCCATTTCCTGAACGATACTTCATCACAACCTTGAGTTTGGCTCAGTGAATTGCTCAGTAAGTTTTGTTCAGTTATGATACTACATTTGTTAAATCATGCTAACAGTATCATGATCATCTTGTGTCTTGCTGAGTAAAACTTGTGGCACTGAACAGATGCAATTAATGTGTCATCATAAATGTTAAATGTATCTGCTTTTGATCAAGCTTATAAACATGAATTCTCAACTGAGTTGTGACTTTCATAAATTATTGAAACTTTCTATTATTTGTCAAATAATAAGTAATATGAAATGCAATAATGGATTTGAAGTATTCAGAATGCCATATGACAGAAAATGTGACAAATGTTTATTTATTAGTTTTCTGCTTAAGCTACAGATGTTAATGTTTCAAAATGGTCATGCTTTCTGAAGTCTTTTTTCAAGCATTACACCTCTATTGTATCTTCAAGCCTACCTCTTAAAAATAACAGATGTATAAATATTATTATACTGCTAATGCTGCTACTTCTATTATAACTATTATCATTACAGATTCTTAGTTATATTGTTATTATCAGAGTCAATAATTAAAATATAATAACATAACTGTGATTTGAGCTTGTATCTCTGGATTCCAAATTACATATTCTCTCTGCTATATTTATTGATCTATGAAATTAATTTGCTGAAAAAAGAATTGGAAATAAATACATTAAAAAATGGAATCTTCATAAGTATTATAAAATCCATTTGAAGCTGCATGCTATTTATAAGATCCAGTCCTCCAAATGATTATCTATAAATAAGTAAAATATATTTCTTCATTCACAAATATTTTGATTCAAATATTTTCACTTCCCCATCTTATTTAGAGTTTGGAGGGAAAAATCAAATCTGATTTCATTATGAATCCTTCCTATGGTGTGTCAAAACATTTCCTTTTTTTCCCTGATACTGGGATTCAACCCAAGACTTCCACACTGAGCTACTTGTATTTTATCTTTTATTATAACACAGACACAGTATCTGGCCAAACCACTGTTTCCCAGGCTAAGCTTGAACTGATGATCCTCTAGCATCAGTGTCCCCATCTTGCTAAAAGCATTTCTTTATAACCTGTGAGACTTGAGAGCAATTACTTCAGTTAAAATTAATGTAATGCAAGTGGTTCTAAGCTAAGATGATGCTATTGTTAAGCAACAAGACCCAACTGGCACGTTAGTACTCTAAAAGACATGAATGTAATACTTTTCTTCCAAGAAAACAAAGTTGATATTTGCAAAATTCTATCAGAAAAAATAATTTTCACACCCAAACAGCAGCTATTATTTTAAGGTCAGAAAGAATATGAATTTCAAAACTAACTTTCAAACCAGGGGTTCAATTACACCTCAGATTCTATCACCAAGTACCCAAATATGCATCATTTTCTTAAAATAACAAAGATGCCAAAATTTATTTTGTGAGTTGTTATTCATTCAATATCATTGGTTTAGTTTATTTTCTCACACATACAAATGAGTAGACAGGATGAATATTGAGAAACGTTGAGCAGCTTCAAAGATAATATCATCTTATCATCAACAATTTACTTTCTTACATGCACTACATCAATATGACACAGACCAGGTATGTTAGAATTCACTGTTTGATCTGGATACTTTCTGTGTATTTGATGAATAAAAGTCAATTCTTCATAATAGCAATATAAGGCAATAGGTGATATATACTGATATGGAAAAGAATATGAGTTTGCAAAAGTTTGGAGAAGAACAATGAAAAGGCAAATTGTTTAGGATAATTTAATTTACAGTTACATGTCTATATACATGAGACAGAATATAAGTAATAGTCTCTAGATTTAAGTATAAACATATACATGTATTTGTGTGTATGTGCACCTATATTATATCTCTTAGAAACACTATACATATATAGTTGATTCTCTATATCAATCAATATAGCATTCACAGATTCAATTTTTTAAAAATTATATGTGTACTTAAAAGTGATACTTTTGTGTTATATTTTCTTAAGCAATATAGTATAGCAACTATTGACAAAAAATTTATTTGTACATTTTACCAGGTATTATAAGTAAACTGGAGATGACTGAAAATATACTAAAAAGTTTATATTTTGTATGTTATATGTACTATCCTATTTAATAAGATCACATTTGTGGATTTTATTTTCCCTGAAAGTTATTGCTGAATAACTGTTCACATGGGAGAGAGGGGAAAAGGAGAGGGAGACAATTTTTCTCAGCGCTTCTTGAACCATCAGTATTTGTGAAAACAATAAGCAACATACATAACACTTCAGTTTATTCTGAGTTAGCGCAAGATTTTCTGATTAACAAATTTAAATTAGATACTTGTTAGTGTGAATGTGCAGCCAGTGAGGAGGGGGAAAATTGAGTACAACTGTGCTTGCTAAAATCTCTAGGGTAGATGGATGAAGAAAAATGGAGCGAAAGATGATAGGAGGGGAAAAGGGAGCGATTCTCCAGTGCCTCTCTAATTTTTCAAGGTACAATTTATTTTAATTCTTGAGTCAGTAGCTTTCTGTTTTCCTCCATTCTGACTTAATTAATATGCTATAGTTTTCATGTAAAGCTGACATTTTCATTTCTTTTAAATAGTTTGCAGGCAAAGAAAAGATGAAGTACTGTATAACTCTGCCCTGGGTCAATGTATTCCTTCCATCTTTTTTTCTGGTTTTTTTTTTTTTTCTATCTTCTGTTAAAACACCTGAGTTGAAATTAGTTTTTAGTAAGGTGAGTGTGTGTGTGTGTGTGTGTGTGTGTGTGTGTGTGTGTCTAACATACACATTTCCATAGTAAGTATAATTGGCATTGAGATTAAAACAGAATAGTTATTCAAAGTAGCTGAGTTCCCCTTGGTATCTACTGTATGTTTCAAAAATAGGTAACAAGCTATATTTCTGCTCTCATTTATTTTATATTTCAAATTATTGTTTTTTGACCCAAACAGAAGTAATTAAAATATTTGCACTTTAGCTAAAAGCAGATATAATGTTGGACAACTAAGTTATCTTTGTTTTATGTCTCCTTATTTATAAGATAACAACAGTAATTTTTATCTACTACATTAGGAAATTGGTTGAATTAATGTCTATAAATAAATGTTAAGTAGCTTGGATATTTTATTCAGTCTCCTCAAGTTCACGTGAAGACCGTATTATGTATGCATCATTAAGCTATGAGTCATACTATCTTTCATTTCCTTTAAACTCTCAATAATGAATGGGATATTTATTCAGGGTGTTGCATGACAATAGGGGAGAATATCACTAGAGTATTTTAGCCAAATACCAGTAGACAAGGTGATCATGTTTTGTGGCTTCAGGATGAAGCCAACACGTTTATTATCTAATATGATTCCTCATGACGTGTCCAACCACCTAATTCACTGCAGCATGAAGGACAAATGAAAATTATGCATTTTAACTGAGCTTACCAATATGGTATATGAGACCTATGTCTTAAAATGAGTGGTGGTAGTAAACAAGGCGAGAAAAAGGCCCTATCATTAAATAGCCATTTGAGAATCAAAAATTTCTCTTCAAATCAATTATAGAAGCTATAATTTCAAAAAGAAACTAAACCATCAAAAATCATAAGTGCAATCATGATGCATATTTGTAATGTACCAATAAAGATTTCAATTTAAAAAAAAATCGTAAGTGCAAAACGTCTCACATGAATATTCTCCTGCCTTTTTAAAGTAAAAATTTACATAACTTTGGTAATATTGTCAGAGCAACTATTTTTTAATTGGATTATTTGTTAGTGCATTTTTGATACACATCATGATCACACTTAACATTGAGAATTTGTACCAGTATATGATGCAACTTAATTCTCGTTTTTCTCATCCCTCTGTCCACCCTGCAGTGTAACATCCTCTGTATATATAAGCTTTGTTTCCTTTTTTAACATTATATTTTTTCTTTACCCACATTACATACCCTTACCCTTTTCCTTTTGAATATTTTCTATTTCACAGTATCTATTGTGCATTCTAGAACTCATTTACACCTTCAGATTCTCATACCAGAGAAAAGATCCAATATGTACATATCTGTGACCTATATATTTCACTTATGCATATATCCTTAAGGTACCTCCATTTGAGTATAAATGACTCAAGCCTATCATTCTATATGAAAGAGTCATACTCCATTTTATTAAATAAAATATCTTCTCTATCCAGTCTCCAATAGATGGAAATCTTCCTTATTTCCAAGAGTCCTTTAATCTGTTCATGTATTTTCCTAGCAGAATAACAGGGCTATATGGGACTGCTAATCCTCGTTTTCTTGCTTGCTTTTTTTTTTTTTTTTTTTTTAATTTTGAGACACGGTCTGACTTTTGTAGTTTAGGTTTACCCTGAGCTTATTCTGTATCCCAGGCAAGCCTTGAACTCACAGCACTTGTCTTGCCTCAGCTTCTCTAGTACTGGGATTACAGGCTTGAGCCACCACATGCCTGGCACTGTGTTACTAGGGATGGAACTCCAGATCTTGTGCTTTTAAGGCAGATGCCAGAACCACTGAGCTAAATCCTTGGCCCTCATTTTAGGATTTTAAAGGAATCTTTACACTGTTCTCCACAGTGGTTGCACCGGTCTACATTCCTACCAACAGTGGAGAAAGGCTTCTTCCTCCCCACAGCCTTGTTAGCATTTTTACTGGTTAATTTTACTAGTTTTTTTTTTTTAATTCAATTCCTAACACTACCTTCATATAGAATTGAAATAGGATAGCTATGGAAATGCAAAGGAGAAGCAGTGCTGACTTTTCAAGTTGGACTATCCCTTTAAATCAAGTGAAATAAATAGGGCACAGATAGGTACATATCGCATCTTTTCTCTGGTATGAGAAAATGAAGATGTAAATGAGTCCTAGCACTGTATGTTATATATTGTGAAATAGAAAATGCTCAATGTAAAATAAGGTGAAAGGGGACAATGTTGAGATTGTAACAAAAAAATAAGGAAATAAATTTTATGTATATGGGGAGGTGGTAGGGTGGGTAGGGCTATGGGAAAAAATGAGAATTAAGTTGTGTCTTATACTGGTACAAATCCCCATTATGGAGTGCAATCATGATGTGTATATTTAATGTACCAATAAAGATTTAAAAAAAGATAGTATTCATCCTTCACTTTGAGAAAAAAATATGTACCACTTTAGACACCACACAAAATGACATCTACAATTATCTTAGAAGGTTATTCATTAGTCGCAGTACTTATAGAAAGCAGATTATATTAAATCTATACATCTCTTTTAACACAGTAAATTGAAAATTCATGTGCATTTTCACCACAATTTATTCCCTAAAATATTGTATTTATACTATTGAGTTGTTTTAGTGCAGTATTGTACAGTGCTGCCTATTCAAGTGCTGGTTTCATCTTATAGTCAGGGCATATGTGAAGCCAGCTCCTGGGTACCCTCCTCCATCCACTGTTGGGACTCCTTTCTCTGACTGTAGTTGTCTTCAGCGTCGGGTGGTAATCAGCCAGGATTAGGTTCGGAGGCCCGGGCAGGGAGGGTGAGCGGTGAGCATGCAGAGTCACCATGCAGACTCCGGGGAGGTTTTGACAAATGCTTCCAGGTTATTGAGGGCTACATAGGCTTAAATAGAGCACAGGATGTGGGCATGGCCTAGGGGTAACAGTGCTGTAGTTGATTGGCAGAGACCTTTTATGGTTAGCTCTTGGCAAAGTGAAGTAGTTGCAACTAGAGGAGGAACAACAGGCCCCCAAGCGACTATCGCCCAATTTCTGTGCACGGGAGTGAGTGTGCTAGAACTCCTTGCTAGGAGACATGTGTGTAGCATACTTAACCCAACTAGACTTGAATTTCTGCCTCACAAGACCTCTAGAGCTATACTCTGCCCCCAAGGGGTTCGATGGTCCGAAGTGATTTCAATGCATGCAAGAAATGAAACCTTCAGAGTAGCTTATAATTGAGACATGCTAACTGACGAAACCAAAAATTGTTTGTTTGTTTTTTTTGTTTTTTTTTTTTTTGCCTTTCAGTGGTTGGTTGACTATATCAACTATTTCAAATTTATATCTTAAAAAGTATAATATAATCATTTATTTTATTTAAAATGCATGTACAATATTCAAAAAGTGGAGTACTTAAGTAGAACAGAAGAGCAGAGTAGGAAACCTCATCTACTCAATGTGTAAGAATCTTGGCATTGACATCAAATGGAGCATATATATTCTATTTCTCAGGGCTGTGACCCTACAGAAATGATAGAACTTTACTGTTACTCCATTTCATCATGTATAGTAGGAAGGTGGTGATATCATCTAGTTCAGGGGTTTCTTGAATGAATAAGTGAGCTATTTGTTTATCTTTGTGCTTGGCATAAAGTATGTGCTGAGTACAATCTCGATCTTTACAGTTTGAAACAGTATCTTTGTATGGAAGAAGAAATATTTTAAGATGAAATTTTAACAACAAACAAAATCATTTATCCTATGAGGAAACACATCATTTTAGCTTGTTCAGTAGAATACTACAAATGCACTACAAGTTCAGAACAATGACATGGGACTCTGGAAAACATTGTCAATCGATCTTTCACACCAAATTTGTTTTTTCTTCCACCACAGAGTCTGCAGTTGTCTTTAACAATATATTTTCCAGGACCATTCACATTTGAGCAAGGTGGAATAAGAAGCTAACAACATCTGTAGGATCATATTTTACTTCGCGCATATTATGGACTGAATTATATTGCCCAAAGATCAACATTTTGAAGTTCTGCCTCTCAGTCCTTCAGTACAGGGTTGTTACAACAAATACTTGACATTGATGGCTCAAGAAAGAGACTTCCCACAATTCTAGACATTAGAAGTATAAGCTTAAGGTAGTAACATTTGTTGTCTCAGAAGACTCTGTTTTGACTTGTTGGCAGCTGATTTATCTTGTCTTTACATGACCCCTTCTCTATCACTGCCTGGTGTCTCCTTATGAATTTGTGTTTTTCTTCCTATTAGAATTACAGTCTGATTAGATGCATATCTATTTAAGCCATTATTTTAATTTAATAATGTCCTAATATCCCTACCTCCAGATATTTTGTGCCACTAAAACAAAATTTTTGAGACTCGGTAATTTATAAAGAGAAATTTCTTTTCTCATATTTCTGGAGGAAACAGAGTCCAAGGCCAAGGCACAGTTGAGGTCTGCCCACTGACTAGGGCTTCTGTCTTTTTCCAAGATGGCAACTTCATGTGGCATCCCTCAGATGGAGGAAATTCTACATCCTGAATACATACTGGCAAGTCCTTTTAGAGGAGCAACTAACTGCATTCATGAAGTCATCATGGCCAAATCACAGCTGAAAGAGCCCCTCTCTTAACATTCACCCTGGGATACCTAGGTTAGAAAAGAGATATTCAAAATAGGACCATCTCACCTTAAAGTGCTGGGAGTTAGAGCTTCCAAATACGAATGTTGGTGAGAATTGTTCAGTCCATAACGTACACTAATTAAAATGTAATCCTGAAAGTGTTCTAGTGTCTTATTCCACCTTGTTCAAATATGGATAGACATGGATACATCATTCAATACAACTGCAGAGTGTGTTGTGAAAGAGGAGACAAATTTGACTTGATTGCTTTCAGGAGTCATTATTCTGAACATGCAATGCATTTGTAATATTCTATTAAACAATTGAATTAATGTTAATTTCTTTCTCTCATTGCATGTAGATGTGATGAATGCCAATGGCTTCAAAAATTATGAGGAGCATATTTATAAGAAACGATCTTCTGGGGAAGAAATTAACTCATCATATTGGAAGCATTATGTCACACACCCACATTGTTAATATCAAAATAATTTAGCATGATAAACTTTAGTGTAATGAAACAGTGGAAACATTAGCAATATGCATGCTATTTATTATAAAATGTTGCTATTATCACTTAGATATGTTATTACAATCTAGTACAATTACTTTTGCCACAATTTGAATAAATTGCTATGTAATTTTGAAAGTATACTTATAAACTAAACGGTTTGTATTTTCCTATGATCATCATATACAATTTCTCTGCTTATGTATTAAATTTAATATAAAGATAGTTCTCCATGAGATATCTCAGTAGTTCTATCTACAAAACATAATCTATAAGTATTATTTAAAAAATCAGTGAATAAGTATTATTTATCATTTAAAAAGACACGGTAGTGGTATATATGTATGAGGAAGTTCGTCAGGTGATCTATATTTTTTATCACCATTTAAACTATTCTTTCCTTACAACTTCTTATTTATAAGTTGGAAATTCTTGGTGGTAGGCATATTTGACAATTCATATTCTCCTTAAATTTGCCCAAGTAAGGTACTTTGGAAAAGATATTACATACTCTAGTTAATAAATTTGTTTTCTGTAGCATATGCAGTAGGAAGCCTGATCTATTAAGTGAATCTTAGCATTAACAAATATGCAAATGCTTTACAGGTAATGAAAAATGTTTCTCACTGTTGGAGAAAGAAGTTGCAAGTAATGAAAGAGGCACCAATGCATTACAGCCTAAAGTATCAATAAGAAACAATGAAATATTTATCAGTATATCTATATATTTAATGTGTATTCTGGAAAATATCTTATTATTGTAAATGTCATCATAGCCAGTGTTACACACATTGTTTTTTTAATATATACATGTATATATTCTATATGAATATATGTATACATTTATGTGTTTATAGTTATGTATTTATGTATGTATATTCATGTATTTGTTGATTTTGCGTGTATATGTATCTATATATATTTCTCAGCATACACCATAGGAAAGATATGGGACCAATGACACCCATGTGAACAATAATGTCCAAGTCCGAAGAAAAATGACTTAATCCTAAAAGAATTATCAGTATCTATAATGGAAAATGTCAGAGAGAAGATTGAAATAAAAAATACATGATGAAATAAATAGAACAATTATAGGTATATACTTATTATAATAATATGCTATTATTAGTGAAAAATAAAATTTCAAGAACTTATTAATAGAATATGTTCTTTACTTTTAGGTTCATTGTCCCTAGAAATGAACTATTACATTCCAACTTTAGAACTTTGTGTTCATTCATAAATCTGCTCATATAAAAGAAGGACTTCAAGTGTGTGGCTGTGTGTGTGTGTGTGTGTGTGTGTGTGTGTGTGTGTGACTGTTCAGCACACATCATAGTCGGACGCTATCATGCATCCGATGTGGTCTGATCTCTAGGGAGGAGGAGGTTAGTGTTGGCTATGGCCTTAGCGAGTTGGCCTGGAAACCCGGGAAGCCCGCGCTGTGCACTTTTCTGAAGGCAGCACTGCTCCTGTAACAGCATGGAGCCAGGTAAATATACACAGTGGGTAGAATGCTTGTAGAGTCACACTCTGTGTTACAGGAGGTAAAAAGCCATCGTGCATAGACAGTGCCTCTATGCATCACTTACAGTTGTCTAATTAAATGTGCATAATATTTTTATATCTCACCACAGATGAAATGACATATAACTGTCAGTTGAATGCATCAGTAGAGCCTCCAAAATACTTATTAAATTGAATAGATTGTGCTTAAATTTAATGCATTTATTGATTTTGTATCAGTTTTTGGCATTTATATAAGTATTAATTTATCAATACACATTTCAATACATAATCCATGTATGTATCTTGGGGAATTTGTACATTTACATGTGGCATTTTGATCAGTTTTATTTCCTTCCTCTTCCTTTCTTCCTAATTTACATTTTCCCAAAGTCTCTCCCCATTTCCAAAGTGTATGCCCATTTGATTTTGGTATTTTGTCGGAACAGTGTACTCAAAACACCCCCAGATATTGCTCACTTACAAAGTATTTTTGCCCCCTGAAATATTAAATTAACTGAAAGTTAAGCTTAAGCCTTTCAGCATTAGAGATGTTTAGTTAGAGTCTGAATAAATTGTGGGAAGAAAATCACCTATGTGATTGAGTGAAAAGAAAATCATCTTCTCGAAATGGAATACTACTTCTGCAGAGTTGTCCTCTTTCTCTACACTTTGTTCAAATGAACCGCCAACTGTGTTCATGTCACATAGTATATCCAGATAAAGAAAATGCACCATCAGTTCTTTTTAGGATTTTTAAAAATCTTTCCTTGATTGAAGCTGGGGTCAAGTTTCATTTATCACCTGACATCTGAATGTATTTCTATGGTTTTGTGAGGTCCAGAAATATCAGGTGGCCTATCTAAATTGTGAGACATTTCTGAGAAAAGATGGAGAACTTGAAGACTTCTATGGTGAAATGGGTGTGACCTGAGGGGTATAGACAATCCATTATTTACCTTTAAAGTACAAAATAAATTTAAAGTGACAAATCAAGTAGCAAGTTCCTAAGGACAAGAAGTGAAATTGTATGAGTGAGATCCTCAGAGAGTTTTGGGAACTGGTTGTAAAGTTCCAATTTGGCTGATATTCCAGCCAAAGAACCCCTAGTGTCCTAGATTTAAAATATTATATCATGATCTGAAGTAAAATGCTGGGGCTGTGGAGAAAATTTAATTGGATGGAAATATGAAGGAAACTTCTGTTATGGATGTGTTGTGTCTTACTGAAGTAATTATTTCTTGAATATACATTTACAAAAGCTCATCAGATGCATACATAAATTTACTACATTACACCTGGAAAAATTTTTTCAATAAAAAATGCAATGTAGCTTCTTTGGAAACTTCAGAGGTTGAACCAATCATTGAAAGCTTGAACAATAGAGTGATAATGAGTCGATGGCATGTCTACTGGATTTTCTGCTAGAATAAGTACAAAACTGAAGATTGTTGAAAATAATAGAAGAAACAATAGCATCACAATTGCATTTTTACTAATTCTACTATTGTCATCTCTTACACCTAATACTGATTTAAATCCAAGCAAAATTGTTCAATTCTTAACATAGGGATTTGATGTAAGTTCTATGCAAAAAGACATTTTTTTCTGATATCTACTAGATAATTATCAACTTCAAAAGACTTTTACTTAAAACACTTCACTTGTCTTTCAATGCACAAATTGTACTCACATACACTTTTATAACATAGCTGTTTCGGGGAGTATCACACCTTGTGATAGTTGCGGGGTACTGCCCTAAAACTACTGTGCTGATATGGGAAAGTACCTAATGTGGGGATAATCACATATGTCCAAAGATGGCTAATAGTCAGCTACTCGGATTTAGCATGTCGGTAAATTCCTGTTTATCCAGTATTCTAAAAAAAAATTAAGGTATTTTTTAAAGACAATTAAAATTAATGATACTTTTATATTTACCTAATGTAAATCAAACTGGCTTTTTTTGGTGAGATTCAAAGTAGTATCAGGGGTTCCAAAATTAAGAGTAAAATAAGAGATTATTCTTCTATATTAAAGGTGAATACATATTTTCCCAAAGATTCACTGTATTATAAAGACAAATGGAACCCATTTTCATATTTTATAACTAAGATGTTCCATTGATTTTCCATTAAACTAAGACCACTGAACAAGTCTTTATTGTTGTCCTTGTGGTTTGTATGTATGTATGTATGTATTATTTATTTATTTATTTATTTGAGATAGGGTCTTTCTTTGTAGTTCAGATCAGGCCTGAGCTTAATATGTAGCCCAAGACAGACTCAGACTCACAGCAATCCTCCTGCCTCTGCCTCCAGAGTGCTGGGATTACAGGCATGAGCCAGCACATCTGGCACTGTGGTATGTGGTACTGATTGCTGGTGGGCATGAGTTTCCATGCCTTACACTGTTGTATGTGGTTACCAGAAATCGAACCTGGGTCCTTGCACTTGCAAATCAGGCCCCAGAACCCCTGAGCTAAATTCGTGGCCCTGTTTTTATTTATTTAATTTTTTACATCAGTCATCTATCTCCTGTAATGACTGTAGTTTGGAAGAAGGAAACTGAAAATATTTTAAGGAAATTTGACAGTAAGGGATTAGGATGATGCCAAGTACCTCTTAGCTTTTTATATTACAGTCACAGAATGTTATTGCCTATATGTCTTCATTTTTTTCATAGTGCTTCCTGTGTATATTTAACGCAAGTGACTTTTTAACTTGTGGATTACTTTAAAATGGGTCTGAATAATATGGATGAAGGGCACATTTAAAATGCTAAACATACATATTTAAAGTATAAAGGTTATAGAATTCCATCATTTCATTTAAATTTCTAGAAAATGACTTGTAATTATTCTGATTATAATTAATATTAATTATAATAATCTGTACAAATTTTTCTAAATTCCTAAATCAAACCAGAACTTATCTTATGTCTGATAAGACAGCTTCATTTTAACACTTAATGTCTCAACTACATTTTTATACACTTTTAAAATATAACTTTGGTTGATAAAGAAAAGAAACTCTCAGTCTGCACAAGAGCAACAGTACAATTTTTGTTTATGATCAGTTACACAAAGTTACTCAGAGTGTATCTCTGAGAGCATCTTTCTCTTTACAAGGATTTGGAAGTACTGTAAAAAAAGTTTTCTTATTTTAATGCATCTTCACCAAGAGAATAGGTTACTTCATGAAATCAGGCAATTTTATTGCCCACAGTCAAAGCTAATAGGCAATAAAAGGTAAATAACAATTTATTTGAAAACATAATAAATCTTTGGTGATTTTGTGTAATATTTATTTTCGAAATGAGGAAAATTCTAGACTGACTTTAACAGCTTAAAGAGATGAAGGTAGCAAATTAGCAGGAAGGAAACAAAATTCTAGGACTGAATTAGGCCTCATTTTTTTAACTCATGAAATTTTCACTGTAATATTTTGTGATAGTTCTAATCAATATTTATTTTATGAAAACTAAGACAGTCATAGTGAAATATGTACACCCATGTTTATAGTAACTCAGTTTGTGATTGCTACAACTTGGAAACAACCCAAATGTCCATCAACTGAAGAATGGATAAAAAAAGCTGTGGTACTTCTACAGAATGGAGTATTACTCAGCCATAAAAAATGATAAGTTTGAATCATTTATACTTAAATGGACATACCTTGAGGATATCATCATAAGTGACATAAATAGGTCACAGATAGTTAAATGTCACATATTTTCTCTGGTATGAGAAAATAAAGATATAAATGAGTTCTAGAATTGTATGTTATATATTGTGAAATAGAAAATACTCAAAGGGAAATAGGATGAAGGCGGAAAAATAATGAGATTATAATAAAAAAGAAAGGAAACAAATTTTTTGTATATAGGGGGTGGTAGGGTGGGTAGGGCTATGGGAAAAAATAAGAATTAAGTTGTGTCTTGTACTGGTACAAATACACATTGTGGAGTGCAATTATGATATGTATATGTAATGTACCAATAAAGGTTTCAATTAAAAAAAAGTATCTTCTCATAAAATGTCAATGTTTGTGTGATCAAGATATTTTATTTTTTCAGATTTAGCATGAAGTTTCTTTAAATGAACTGATTTTCATTGTTTTTTTTTAGAAAATATTTTATTGGCCTTACTGTTAGAGTAAAAGACATGACTTTAAAATAGAGGCAGGAGCTCAAATGCCCCACACACAAAGAGAAACATGTTCAGTCAGGAAAAACACGATTGAGTTACTATTACTTGTGCAGAAGAAACAGAAACTGAAGGGGGAGGAGGAAGAAGGGGGAGGAAAAGTAGCAGGAGGCATGAGGAGAAAAAAACAGGAGGTTAAGGACAAAGCCAGCAGCAGAGATTAAAATAGAGTTGCAGATAATCTGAAACCCAGGGGCATTCCTCAAAATATGGAGAGACTTGAGAGACCAGAATATCTTGATGCAAAGTAACCAGCCATGTGTTGCTCAAATCTCCAGTGAGAACTTGGTCAAGAGGATTCTGCAACTGTTTGTCAGTGTTCAGGTGCTTTTGTGAGGTCTGAACGTGGCTCTGGATTCCACGCTAGAAGTTTCAGAACAGAGCGCACAGTCAACACAAAAAGCTTCGAGGTGAGGACTTTCAGCTGGTCACAACATCTTATTTTCTCAACCTTTCTCAGGATCTCAAGTAGCAAACAAGCTCCTCTAAACAATCACTTCTCCTTGACTTGTTTTATTTGTTGAACATGAAGGAAAAAAGAAATCATGGTTTAGATAAGTTTTCTCTGAGATACTCTGAAGGATTTTAAAAACTCAGAGTGAATTGTGAAAATCTAACTTTGTTTTTTAAAAAGAAACAATTTTATTTGTTGAAAATACATACTTTAACCTTTCTAAATGTAAATTTTGCCACTTATTTCAAAAGATAGATAGAATAAATTTGTATCTGGAGACATTTGTTTGGTTAAGCACACATTTTATAACCCATAAATAGAAATCATTCTTTTAAGTAATCCAAACTTATTTCCCATAGAATTCTTTACAACTTGAGACATCTTT
>PVIR01030112.1:0-20547 GCA_004026965.1 Petromus typicus
CGGAGAGCGTTAGTGCTAGACACACACTGGTACTTGTATTTAGAATGAAAAATAAACTCTCACATATGTGATGATTTGTAAGTAGTTCTGACACACTGAAAATTCTACATCTTTGCATGCTGTGTGTTAATCTTTTTGTGTAGAGATTAAAAATGTAGAGTCATGCCATGAAAGATTAACCCAATTCAAGGTTGCAAGCATAATTTTAATTCCAGGTGCATGTTAACAAGTCCACATTTGTACTTACCTCCCTGTGGAAAGAACTGCGAGTAAATCTCTTTGAAGGTTTCTTCATTAACAACACCACTGGGACATTCCTAGAGAAAGTGGCAGAGAAGCAGTATAAGCAAGGTATTCATAAAACTGACTTTTTGCACATTGGAAACTTAACTGTCTGCCATGCAAAGCTGTAAGTTAAGAAAGTTAATAATCCATCCATCATCATGAAGACAGCAAAAGCACATTATAGATTTCTCCTTTTTCCATTTGTCACAGAAATTTTTAAAAAGCAAAGTAGAAGATGAAAATATCTTTATATATTGAGTATCAAATCCAATCTGATATATTCAAAAACACATAATGGCTTTTAAGGGCACATATATTTATTATCAGTGAGTTCTGAAAATATTGCATTGTTTTTCCTATTTCCAGGGTATTGCAAGATGCTTATCACTTGGTGTGTGCAGAATCTTGCTTCTCTGCTCTGTTGCGTTTTTCTGGACTCACAGTCTTCGTTTCAGTGTGAACATTGTGTGTTCCATTTGGGTTGAAGGGGCCTTTATGACTTGTAGCTAAATGTTCCCCCAACCCTGATAGGGCTTTTCACAGGTGGCTGGATCTAGAATGTGCAAATATGGTTTAAGGTTCTGTGCTATCTGCAGTAATCTCCTGAGTGGATCAGCATAGCACTGGGTGTTGAATGGATTTAATGAGGGATAAAATCCCATTCTGGGTGTGGAAGACACTAATCAATAGGCTTGTAGCTTGGATGGAGTATAAAGGGACAAAAAGAAGGCAAGCTCACCATCTTCTGTCTACCTTGCTATGGACTGTTTCCTCTCCATAGTCCTCTCTTCCATGCTACCCTGCCTTGAAGCTTGCTGGCTCAGGACTGAAACTTCTACACACAGTGGTCCAAAATAAACTTTTCCTCCTTTAACTTGTGAGTTTCAGATTTTTCCAGCAAGAAGAAAATTAATTAAGACAGCTCCGGAAGCTTTAATCAGAAATAGAAGTTCCTACTACCAGGTCCTTCTAAAAGGTATACAATGATGTGTTCATGTATCAAATGGTCTTGGGTGAGACAAGACCTGAAGAATTTTTTGCCTTTTGGCTTTCTAACAGGATTTGCAAAGGAATAAGATTGACCTCCGCTAAATGAATTACCACCTCTGTCTCATGGAAGGAGTTGTTGAAGATTGAACATTAACCAACTAAGCATTAACTTTCTCAGTAATAAAACTGTTCTATTAATTTGGTCTTCTTTTATATTAAAGAACCTATTACTCACCTATAATGTATATCACATGAAGAATTTTTCTATTTTTCTCTGTGTATTTTTAAAGAAAGTACCTTTGATATGTAATTGGTGTCAACTGCTAATTTCATTGTGCCCTTGGCTTTAAGAGCTTATTAATAGATTTTTCTCCCATTTGACCTGTATAATAAGCCTGTGACTTAGGTGGCGAGAATATCTCACTCACAGAAATAGAATTAGAGGAGCTAAGTACTACAGCACCTGTTTGCTCAGCAACACTGAGGAGGGTGGAACAGAAAGGTGATTTGGAGTTTCCATGTAACTATGCATGGAGTAGATGATTCCTCTGGAAAAAATGATCACTCCAAAGACCTACATGGACAGTAGCAAATGAAATACAACTGACCACAAGTGAGTAAAAGAGCAAGAAACCAAACTGTAACAGTTATTTTATGTTCTAACTTGCTTGGGCTTCAAGGTATGAGTATTTAGACACACATTCTTCTGGATATTTCTGCAAAGACTTTTATACATGAAGGTTATATTTAAATTGGAAAATTTTGCATAAATTATCCTATAAAATGTTGATAAAACTCATTGAATCAGCTGAAAAGTGCACCAGAGTGAAGACTGATTCTTTGAGCCTGAAGTTTAATTGCAACTTTCTCCTGACATCTACTGACATCCTCTGTAAGATTTCTCTCTCATACATATGTGCTTTATCTGTGGAGAATCTGACTAATCCAGATACATGAGCTAACAAACAACAATAATAACTTTCAAAAGGAAATAATAGGTACATAGCTGATCATGTAAATGTTTTTATTTAATGACTATTAGCTGCAACAGACCAATTGGAAGAGCAAATAAATGCTTTGTAGTTGGAGCCTCTTACAAATGGAAATTATGAGCTCTGTGCTTCAGACAGTGAGTGAAGAGGAAGTGCTTGGCTCTGTGCCTTCAGAAGGTAAGTTTGTACAAAGTCAGAGTTTTCCAACTGCCTCCAGTTAAATTCATGACCACGACAGATATGAGGGAGTGAAATAAGGGATGTCTACACTTAATAAATTTGTCAGTTACCTTTGGTCTGGAGAAGGCTTTGTAAAAAAGCCCCGCATGTAAAATGATATTTAGAATGATTATCTTATATGTGTGTTTTGTTTTATCACAAATCTTTATCAGGAGAAATCACTCTTCTGCCAAATAACCATAGTCACGTCTCAGGGTGATAAGCTCACCAGGTAAATTTGTCCTTCACCCTTTCACATTCATTACATTAACTGCAATTTTAGCAAATGCACAATCTATCCCACTTATTTCAGGAAATATTCTACAATTGGGCTGTAGTAATTAAACCCTTGTAGAGGCTATACACAATTTAAAAAATCAAGACTGCTTAAAACCTTTAAAAACTCATGATAAGCTGTCCTAGAATAGTACGAAGAGCTAAATGTGTCTCCCATGAGTCCTACTGTAGCCACTCTGTCTTATTCCCTTCTTATCTGAAGCTGAAGACCTATTTAAACAGAGTAAAAAGTTTTGCTAAAATTGCAACTAGACAAATTGGAGACCAGTAGAAGATCTAAAAAGTGCTAAGAACACCACCACAAGCAAAAGACATTTTTAGATAATTACATAAATACATCTTTTTTTCCGTAGGCTCAGACTCTTATATAGAGTCTTTCATCTTAAACACATAATTCCTTTATTGAAAATTTGTCTGCTATCCTCTCATAACCTGATCTAAATAAAGTTTTCTCTTTTCTAAAAGAAAAAAAGAAAGCTTTCTTAGTCTATCCAGGCTGTTAACATACACAAAAAAACAACAAGAACAATAGCATTGTTGTATGTGGTTACCGGGGATCAAACCCAGGCCCTGCACATGCAAGGCAAGTGCTGAAACCACAGAGCTAACCCCTTGGCCTGGAATCTAATTTTTAAAGTTGTTTATGTATTCTAGATAGTAGTCCTTTGTCTCAGTAACAGCTGGTAAAAATTATTGTTGGTTATCTTTTTGTTGTTGCTGATTTCTCTTGCTGTGCAGAAGCTTATTAATAAGATGAGAGCTCAGTTGTCAGTTCTTTCTACTAGTTCCTATGCTGCTGAGGTTTTATTCATAAAGTCTTTCCCTATACTACTGTCCCCAAGAGTTCTGCCTAACTTGTCTTCCAGCAATTTTAGTATTTCTTTTTTAATATTTAGGTCTTTAATCCACTTCAATTTCAGTTTAGTACATGGCCAAAGATATGTCTAGTTTTATTCTTAGGCAAGTTGAAGCCCAGTTTTTCCAGCACAATTTTTTAAAGACTATCTTTCTTCTAATGAGAGTGTTTGGCTCCTTTGTCAAAGATGTGGCTTAGTGTATCTGGAGTTGTTTTTGCATATTGTGTAATCCATTCTATTGGTCCTCAGATCTGTTTCTTTGCAAGTACCATGCTGTTTTTATCACATTGGCTTTTTAGTATAGTTTCAAATTGAGGATTGTGATACTCCTAACCATGTCTTTGTTGCCAAGAATTTCTTTTGCTATTCTGGGTCTCTTCTGGTTCCAAATGAATTTTTGGATTATTTTCTTTAGTTCTGTGAAATATACTGTTTGAATTTCCCATCCTCTGTCTGCCTGTGGCAGCAAATAGCCTCTACCTTAAGCTGGCTCTACTCCTTGCCTGTGACTTTCCTTGAAAGACATTGCATGTTCCTGGCATTTCCCACTCCTGGGGTTTCCAAGTACATTCAGCTTCGTTTCCATAATTATATATACTCACCTTTCACAGACATATTGCTTAACTTTCTAGGCCTACCTTTGAAATCTGGGTGAAAGCTTCCCTTGCCCACAATTCTTTTTTTTTTTTTTAGGTTTTTTGAGACAGGGTCTCACTTTGTGGTTCAGGCTGGCCCTGAGCTCAGCCTCAAACTCACATCACAGCAATCCTCCTGCCTCTGCCTCCCAAGTGCTGGGATTACAAGCGTGAGCCACCACGCTCGGCACTGTGGTATGTGGTACTGGTTGCTGCTGGGTGTGAGTCTCCACACCCAGTATTGTATGTGGATACTGGGGAATCGAACCCGGGCCCTTGCGCTTGCAAGACAGGCGCCGGAACCACTGAGCTAACTCCCCAGCCCATGCCCACAATTCTTGCAGTCTACATATCCTGAACAACCAGTCACATGTCAAGTATGCCAAGGTCTACTGCCAGCTTCAGCAATAAACAGCCTCATTTTGGCCACAGACACAGTAGACTCTGAACACCTGGGCAGCTGTGCACAGTGAAATGGATTGTTGGAAACTAATTTTTTAGGTGATGTTTATAGATCAGGAAGTCAAAGGCTTTTTTCTCAATGAAAGGTCTGTACTTTTTCAGCCTTTTTGCTCTGCATTGGGGGTGGGATCTGCCAATTCCCAAGATGCCCTCAAGGCCTCTTTCTTATTGCCCTGGTTCAAAAGACTTGGGATCATTTTAATGGTGCTAATCCCTTAAGGAACTACATCTCTTCTGGCTCAACATTATTCATGGTTGGTTTTTAGGCCAAAAATTGAGGTTCTGATTCTTTCTGCAAGGCCTTTTGCTCTCAGTTCTCACAATAAATATTAAAACAGGCATCAATCCTCACATTGAGTTCTGAACTTTGGGCTGCTTTGAAATTTCTTTTGCCAGATCAATTAGTCTGTCATTCTTAAATTCAACCCACAGTCTCAAGACAGAAGCAAAATATAGGCATGTTTTTCTAGAGTGTAATATTCATAGACTCTAGGCCAATTTCCAGTAGTGCTCATTCTCAATTGAAAGCTCATGAGCCTTAGCTCTATTCTCTGTATTTCTGACAATGTTCTGGTCTTCTGCGATTCCAACAGAATCACAGGTCAACCTCTATTTGTAAGATTCTAGGACTTCTCTAATCCTCATCTTCAAATCTTTTCAAACTGCTTCAAGCCAGTCCCCAAAGTGTCTGAACTACCTGGCCAGATATAATCAGAGCAATCACCCCACCTTTGTCTCACTAAATTTCTGTATCAGGAAAATTTCCTTTTGCTGAGGAAAAATACAAGGTAAAGGAGGAGAAAGTTAATTTGGCTCAAGGTGTCAGAGGTTTTAGGACATGGTTGCCTGGCTTCACACCTGGAAGATGTGTGTGGGGAGCAAAACTGTTGCTCACTTAATGGCAGCTAGGAAACAGAGGAGAGGAGCAGTACCAGAACTGAAGTAGAAAGAAGGTACGGAGCCCACAGTCACCACTCCAGGACACACCCAGACACATCCAGAAGTGTGCTTTACTAATGTCCTATGCAGTTCCAAGGCCAAACAAGTTGACAGGTAAGTATGATTGTCACAGCAGGGGCACGTATTCATCAATGGATTAATCTACTGAATTGTACCTTGTTGTACTCTTAGGAGTTAGGGGTCATTTGGAGAAGCTGTGTCCCTGGGGTGTGCCTTGTGACATATATCTCTTGTTCTGACTTGGTCATTTTCTCTCTGATTCTGGCTGACATAGATAAGCATATTTTTCACTTTGCTAGGCTCTTCTGCAGTAATGTTTCTGTCTTATTGCCAGCTAACTTGAGCCAAAATAAACCTTTCTTCTTTTAGCAGCATATCAGGTACTTTGCCTCAGCAAGAGAAGCTGAGTGATATAAAGAGAAGAGTAAAGAACAAAAATAAAGCAAAACATGATGAAATACCAACCAAGGGAATGATGATCTTTTTAGAATTTTTTTTTTAATCTGGTGCTTTTTATAAAAAAAAACCTTTTAGGAGGGCAAAATTAAGCAAACTATGTAAATCTCTAGTGATTTCCATAAAGTAATGATCGTATTTCTTTAAAATAATGTGGTTTCTTTATCATTCTCTCATGGAATGGTTTCTTTGCACAATGCTCTCTCCAATTCTGTATTGAGAATGAAATTGGCTGCAAATACAGCAAAGTGTGCAAGGTAAAAAATAAAACAAAGCTTAATTTTGTTAGGGTAAGTTTTGCGGCTGTAATAAATAGCCTCTCTCAACCTATAATGAAATGAAAAAGGATATAGTACTTCTCTTGCTCATATGACATTGTTGGAAATACATGCAGATCAAATGATAGTTTTCTTCTTAGAATCATTAAGGGTTAGGAGGTAATACAGACATGACCATCATTTATATGTGATTTCTTAATTCTCTGTGATTATCTCATCAGATAGAGAAAAAGTATTCAGGAGTGACCCAAAAGGTTTTTATAGACTAAGTCCTGAAGTGGGACTTATTAGTTCTCTGTCTTTTATGATTCAGAGATCATTTAAATGTTCATCCCAAACAATAAGGGAAAATTTATGCTCTGGAAGATCAAAACACAGATTTGGTGTGTAGTTAGGATTGTATGCCCTAGTGGCATATCTGAAAGATCCTGTCGGTGTCTGTGCTCCGAAAATATTTACCCACTAATACTTTAATCCTATCATTTTAAAGTCAGTTAGCAGTATATTTGTCTCCATGCCCTTGACTTTGTTTTGAAAGTTGATATTTTCAAGTAAACTAGCTGTTACAGCAGGAATTTGGTCATTAAGATTTCCTAAGAGAAAGGGTCTAGGAACTGGAAGAGTTCCTAGGTTAGAGGAACAGAAGAAAATACCATTCTATCACTTGAGAAGTTGTTGTAATCTGAAAATATTCTGCATTGAAAAACTCTTTAGACTTACCACCAAGGTGCACGATGGGAATTTGCAGTTTACCACTGGGAATTATGACTCACATTTGGACTTGCAATGGAGGAATACTAGTAGTAATGCATATAAGAGTTATGCAAATAGAAGGAAAATCATTAAGCTGGGGTTTCCTTTGACCTCTTCTTTGTTCTGAGTATTGTAATGTATGCTTTATATAATTTACATATTATATACAATTTCTTATTTAGCGAACAATTTATTTGACTATACGAATGGAACTCGGTCATTAAATGGAGAATGTCTGTATAAGCTCTTATGGTCTCTATATCATATGTTCTAATGATATTTTGCCTGATTTTTGACAAATGATTATTCTGTGAAAAGATGCTCACTATGGACAAAATATAAAAAATGAAATACCCATAATCCAACTATTGTAAGACTTTTTTGGTCACTTTTATGGGCTTATATTAATATATAGTACAAATAAAATTGGATAATATAAAATAACATACTTTTTTAACTTTATAGTTAAAATTTTTAATATTCTGAATATTTTCCACACCAATTTTCAAAGGCTACACAGTGATACATCCACTGAACTTTCCATATTTTTATAGATGCATGTGATTTTTGTATCTATGTAGGAATAATGATACTTTAATATTCCAGTGCATACATCTGGGTTCATACTGTGCTTCTTTCCTTACAGCTAGTCCCAGAAAGAGATTCACAAGACTAAGGGGTGTAAACTATGGAGCTTTTCACATGCACAGTCACACTGCCACCCAGACAGTCTGAGACAGGTTGTGCTGCCTCCACCTGCATGCACAAAGACACCTCCTGCCTAGAGGGGCTGCTAACCAGAATGACTTAGGGATCTGACACGCACTAACCTCCATGAACAAATAACAATAATTCACCTCTCTCAGGAGTCTAATCCTTATTCTTAAAATGGTCAGCAGACATTTGTCCAGGTCAAGGCACTTGTCCAGGTCTCTCCGTGGGATAAAATGATTTGCTTCTTTTTCATACAGACAAGGGTGTTATGAGGGCAATCAGGTGGATCACATTAACACAATAAAAGTTTACCAAGTGTAAACAGCTCATTGCTTCTTTATGTGCTGCATACCTAATGCTTTCTCATACCCTAAAAAGAGGAATGAACAGAGATGAAGTAACTTGAGTCATAGTTCTTGCCAGGCTATGTGTTTCTTCTTTCCACAAATAATTTTTGAAGTTATTGACCTCCCATAGGTCAATGAATTATCTGTGAGGCTCCTGCCATTGTGAACACTGCAGATACAGAATTGAGTTAAAAACAATCCCATTTTTGCGCATATAGAGTAAAAAATTCAGTGAAAGGAAACTCACAGCTCTCTGATCCCACTACTTTCAATGCTTTCCTCCCTTCTATTAGATTTGTATTAGGTTTTCCTCCCTTTCTGCCTTCTCAGGTAGTATTACGATCTGTGTGAGTCAAGATTGGTTGCAGATGTAAAATAAATACATCCTTACTCATATTAGTACTAAGGCAGTGTAGATATTTTACATTGATTGTGTGATGATGATGGTGAACCAAGAAGGATGTGTACTTTCTGTGCGCAAGTGTTGTGTTACATGCTCAGCATGGTTAATCTGAAGGAAATGCGTGGGTTCTACTATTAATTCCACTTTACAGATGAATAAACATATGTCTTAGAGAGAAGCTTCTCACATTCCCATAGTTAGAAAATAGCAAAGTGTAGTTTATGGATTAAAGATTTGAGAAGCCTTAATATCTACAACAACCTTGAGGGTAATCTCTTGAGTGGTTCCTCCTTCTGCCTCTGCTTTCCTGGATGTCATGTGTTGAGCAGCTTTTCCTCCACTCAGCTCTTTCTGCTTTGTAGCCAGTCCCCTATGGACAGAAACTGAGCCAGATAATGAACAGTCTTCCTATTTCCTAACACATAGGAAATTTTATTTCATGAGTCACTAAGGATTAGCAGAGATCCTATGATAAACTCTGGCCAGTAAAGCAAACCCAGAAGTGGCACGCCTCACTTTGAAGTTGCACTATTTAATTGCTCCTGCTAGACATGTGAGCCTTCTTTTCCTCCTAGCCCCGCAACCATGTCAGAGACAGTAGCTGCTCCATCAGCAGGGCTCCCTGAGGGACTGTGATAGCAGAGCCTCGTTCTGATCAGGGATGAAGACGGACTGCTAATGAGAAGCACACCTTTTAATAATGGTGGCCATGGAGATTTTTTTCTTTTTATTTGGAGACAGTTTTGCTGTTGTTTAGGCTGGTCTTGAGCTCACTATGGAAGCCAGGATAGCCTTGAACTGGTTGTAATCCTCCTGCCTCAGCTTCCCAAGTGCTGGGGTTAAAGGTGTAAAACTTTGCCTAGTTGCCAAGGAGATTTTTGATATCAGGTAATATTCTGGCTGTCATAACAGGTCAGTGTAGAAAAGTATTGCTCTTGGCTGGGTGATAGCAGTTCCCTCTCAGCTTACTCAGCCTGTGGATCGAATGCAGTTTCCTGTGGTTGTAGAATGTGCTGCCTTTTTCATGTGAGCCTCTCTAAACTTTCTCCTTATGTGATTCCCATATATTCAAATCATGGGAGATGTGATTAGTCCTTGTCACACTGATTCTTTACTCATTTCCCTTCCTAACGTCTCCTTTAACTAGATTATCCCCAGAATAGCAATCTTTGTGTCAAAGACAACTGATTTGGGCTTCAACTCTGCCTGTAAAACCTGTTCACAGCATGGTCGTGATTACTATTTGGCTCAGTACACAGGAGACAGTCTGCTGCAGGCCCATACATATGCGCTCACCTCCCACAACCTGCTTCTTTTCAATGGGGGCCAATTTGGGTTTCAGAGCATGTGTTTCTGCTTAACAGTCTTGTCTATAGTTCTATACACAAATACATAAACGACACAAAAAATACTCCTACTTGTACAAATAACATACTATTTTCATAATTTAAAAATTGTCATGACATCACCCTGATACTGAAAAAATAATTGAATTAAAAATGTTTTAAGAGTAGTATTATACAGTGTTTCAATCAGAAAGAGTAAAATACTCAGAACATATGTGGTTGTGTAAGGTTATATTTTTTGTAGCATGGCAATAATTTATAGCCTCTCAATCTAATTTTCTTCACCTATCATATGACTAGATTCTGGCCTCTTTAAAACTTCATGATGCCTAGAGTCTCCTAACTTCTTATGTGATATTATATGCTTTCCTCATTGCATAAGCCATTTTTATTGATTGACTTTCTGCTGCTTATAATAAAAACCTTGTAAGCTATAGCCCTCATCATTTTATGACATCTGCACACAGAATTTGAAAATGAGAAAGCGTTCAGTTTATATTTGCTGATGAATTTGGTGAAAATTTCTCTAAACAAAGAAATAATCTATAGATTGTGATGGTAGATGTGTATATGCATTTGACTGGTTTTGTCTGGGTCCAATGTATTAGACACAGCAGTAAAATACCTGATATCTGCTCCATAAAAAGGCAGATGTTTATTTGGCTAGTGGTTTCAGAGGACTCAATCCACACTGGTTTCAGGGACATTTTATATTTGTACCATAACATCCAGATTATTGAAAACCCTGTTGTAAATTATATTCAAATTAGCTTACAGGGAAGGTAGAGGTTGGTGTGAGGTGAATAAAACTGACTTTTAATGGTCACCTATGGCTTGCTGGGATCTAATTCAGGTAGGATAGAAGATAATATGTTCTCATTAAATCTTCAGACAGTCAGTAAGAAATGAGCTCAGTGTGGCTTAAGGAACTCTGCAAAGATAAGACAGTGCTGAAGTACTGGGATTGGAATTTGAACCTGAGTTGAACAAAAATGTAACACCTTTACATCTTACTAAGCTTCTTCCATGAAAGGAAAGTAGAACTGTGGAAAAGAAAAACACACTGATGAGGAAATGTTATCCCAGTGTCTTTTAACCCTATGCATTCACTAAAACAAAAATCTGTAGTCATTTATTTAACAAACACTCATATACCAAGCCTTGGTGTGTTGCTATGGAACATATGCAAATGAGTAAGCACAGACAAAATTGTTTGTGAGACAAAAGGAGACAGGAGAAAAGGACAAAACAAAATTGTTTGTCTCAGAGGAGAAGGTCTTATTCAAATTGTCACATAAATCAACCTTATTTTATTTGAGATAGGGTCTCACTTTGCAGTTGAGGCTGGCCTTGAGCTCACTATGTAGCCAGGCAAGCCTCGAACTCACAGCAATCCTGCTGCTGCTGCCTCCCAAGTGCTGGGATTACAGGAATGAGCTACCATGCCCAGCATTGTGGTGTGTGGTACTGATTGTTGATGGTCATGAGTCACAACAACCAGCTTTGTTTTATGAGGTTACCAGGCCCTTGTGCTTGAAAGGCAGGCTCTGGAACCACTGACCTCAATCCCCAGCCAGCAAATCAACTTTATATTGAAACCTACCAGGCTAATAATCCATGGAAAATCAAACTTCTTTTCATGTATTAATTCACATATCTCACAAGAGTAGGTGTTTAACAGCACGTCAGACTGTCTAGTTAGATGTTGTTATGAAGAAGGTACAGGAAAAGATAGACTGTTTGAAACCTATTTTGCTATACGTCCCTTTAATTATCTTTTCATGTTACCAATTGCAAAGTATAATTTCCAGGAGCAGCAGCTCTGAAACTTGGCTGCTTGTCAACACAGTGTTTATTCTGCTTAATTAAGTTCTGCCAATTAAGAAAAATACTTGAGAAGTTTCCGGCTTCCCTCTCCTTTACCTTTTCCTTCTCCATATCTTCCAACTCGCTTCACTAACGGAGACAATTAGCAAAGGGTCATGAAACTTCTGGGCAAGCATGTTGTGTACAGCATGGCAATGCTCTCAAGTGAGACTGTAGTATTTCCTCCTCTGTCCTCTGTGGGTAAGGTGTATTAGTAGATGATCATGAGTCTGGCTACTCTCAGTAAATGACAGCAGAACCCTTCAAATGCTCTCTGGAGATAGCACAGGATGAGCCAGCCTGGAACATTCTGTTTCATTATCCTATTTAAGCACAAGGGGGCAGCAGTGTCCTCTCTGTTAGAAACATGATTTCTGGTTCTTACTCTATAGTGGTTGTTCTTTAAACTTGCTGTCTGTCCAGGTGAATTTTTTTCAGGAAAGCTATTTCCCTTTTTATGGAAGGTGACAGTGAGTCTCTGTCACCTGTATCAAGGAACTGTATCAAGGAAAGAATCCCAGAGAGTATCATATCCTCCTTTCTGGATATTACACTAAAAGTATGGCAGCCTAGATTCACAAGTGCTTCTTTAATAATATTTTCTTTTAGTTACTAAAAATTTTATAGGCCTCAAGAAACATGTTAGCTATCAAGACGATGCCCCCAAATTTCCAAGAGTAAAAATATTGTAAAGTTGTTTGTTAATGCTCAGGCTGTAGGAGTCTGTTTAATTGTATTACAGAACAGTATTTTAAACCTTTCAAGTGAGTATATCTATCTGTAAGCTTAAAGATAGATCATGTACAAAATGTACTCAACATGTACAAAATACTCAACATGTACAAACACTGTACTGCATACTGACCACTACTAGCATAGTAGCAATTATTATGAATCTACTAGATTTTATCCTTTTTTATATACTATGAGTTATTATACTTACCTTTATTAAATACTACATGTTTCTGTTTAATCTAATACAGTTTTTTTCGACTTTAAAGCAGCCTCCCATTTTCTTACCTCTTGCTCAAGTTGTAGCTTTTGGAATTTGATGGCATCTGGTTTAAAACCTACTCACATCACTTACTGACAGCGGGATGTCACATAAGCTACTGCATTTCCGGAGCCTGGTATTTTCCATCATCCATTTATTTGTAGTGTAGTTTTAAAAACATCCTCTGTGTCAGAGACTGTACTGAGAGGTAGTGATGAAACACTGGACCGGACAGATGAGGCCCATATGTGGTTTTAATGCCTATCTGAGAAGGCACCAGTGCAACAGAGCTGCATGGTGGATCTCCCTTCAGTCACGGTGTGGAGGGCGCTGTGGGGCAAGTGTGGGACACTAACCAAGTCCTGGAAGACTCTCATGAAGACCCAAAAAGTAACATTAGTGCTGTGGGAGGGGACAGGCAAAGAGCCTCTGTGAAAACTTGTGATGTTATCCTGCAGTAAAAATAACTGTGGCAGCAGTGACAAGGCTTGTTAGGTGAAGGCCTGCTGTGGCAGCTGTGCCCAGGATAAAAGTTTCACCACAGCTAAGTTTAAAAGAATTTGTAGTTAGTTCTCTGTGGCTATAGATGCCACATATGCAGACTCAACTGAATGAAGATAGAACATGTTCTGGGACAGGAAATCCAGAAAGTTTCAAAGAGCATTCTGGACTTTGTCACACACTGAGTGAGCACTGTGCTGAGCACCACAGCACCCACCTGCTGTGGCCTCCTCCCTGTCGCAGACCCAAGATTTCTCTGTGTCTCATTCCCAGCCTAGGAAATCAGCTCCAGGATGCCACACACGTAGTGAACCTTACAAGCTTTAGTTTTTCCCTCTTAGCACTCCCTAAACAAGATAGCCAGAACAACAACTACTGTCATCAGATTAGGACCATAAGCTACCCAGGGATTTTTTTTTTTTTTTTTTTTTTTTTGTGAGACAGGGTCTCGCTTTGTAGTTCATGCTGTTCACACGAACAAGAACTTCACTATCTCTGGGAATTAAAGTCACTCGCTCCTATTTCCCAAACTTAAAGCAAAACAAACATGTGAAATAAAAGCAAAATACAGACTAGAAGCACATGGCTGCAGATCTCAAGGTAAAAAACTCAGCATTACAAATTTCTATTTCTGCATCCTTCTTGGCTAGTGTTCATGCTTAATGATAATGACGATTATTTTTACAATGTTTACCTGTATTGTACACAGTAAAACTGTTAGGAGTAGGTCTCTCTCCTACTGATAGTTCTCCTAGTGCCTCCCTAATAATTATTTTAGGAGCTGATTATCCTTCCTGAGGGCTGGAAGCCTGGAAGACACTGGAGGCCGCTGATGTATAAATATGTTTGCTCAGAAATTTGAAGTAGTCTAACTCTTATTCCTCTCTTTTTTTGGGTCAGTTTTAATATATTAAATATCACAAGTATATTTATTTAACATATTAAAAATATGGCTACTCCAAAGTTCCAGAAATTTAAGGCAAATAATAGAACCATGAGCCCTCATGGCATAACTTTTTTGTGGAGAGCTTTCCCAGCATATGTAAGACCCTGGATTCGACACCCAGAACTTAAATCCAGCAAATCTCCACCACTTTAATTTTCCATGTACATCTATACATTTTTCATTTTTAGAGATCTTGGAATTTGAGACCTTTATTTGCAAATATGGTGTAGACACTATTTCAGTCAACAAGAGCACCTTCTCAAAACTCATGTGTGAATCTGTGCTAACAGTTCTTACTTTCTTTGAGACATAATGTGAAAGACTTTATGTTCTTTCCACATAATGAAGGGGAAACAATGCATACTTTATTCTACTATCTCAGATATTCTCACTTTTTAGTTCAACAGTTAACTTTAGTGCTTCTCAGAGATTCATATTTGGATTTATATCATAGTAGATTTACTTGTTACTTTTGTCTTTTGTTATCCTTGCTGGAAAATGAGAAGTCTAGGGGTAACTTGGTCCTTATATAACCTCACAAAATCTTGAATACAGCTTTTGCTTTTTTATATCCCAACATGTCTAAGAAGATGAGAAACAGTTCTTCTGGTTGTTACAATGATCAGCTAAAAATGAGTAATTTTTCAGAGTGTATTTTATCTATTGTTTTTATTACACTTTAATTTCCACAACTAATGTCCCCTTTTAAGGGCTATCATCTAAATTTTAAAATTACCAGTGCTATTTTGAAGGTGTTAGAAATGTTTTATTTTGCATATTTCATGTTATGTTATGTTCCTATGAGAGGCACTGTGTCCTTTATGGCTTATTTGTATCAGCAGAACAAATCCAGTTCATCAATTTAGAATCAGTAATGCACCAAAATCATTGTAGATTATAAATTAATAAGTAGAAGTAAAGTATTACTTATATCACTCTTTCTCCATTTTGTGACCATTGCAGTGACAGAGAATGGAGATATCATTACCTAATTTCAAAATAGAAGTAAAGAAAAGACCTTCTGTGGTGGAGTATGGAATACTACGGATTGAACATTTGCATGTCCCCAAATTCATGTGTTGGAGCCTAGCCTCCAGTGTGAGGGCCTGTGAAGGGTCTTTGAGAAGTGAGTAGGTTTCAAAGGAGTAGATCCCTCCTGGAAAGGTTTAATGCCCTTGTAAAAGAGGTCCCAAACATCTCTTTTGAAGTCACAGTGGAAATATAGCCCCTGTAAACAAAAGAGCAGACCTTTAACATAGACATTGAATATGCTGGCACTATGGTCTTGGGTCTTTCCAGTTTCCAGAACTCTAAGAAATTCATTCTGCTGCTTATAAGATTGTGTGAGAACGGACATTTTGCTTCTAGATAAAGGGTAAATGGTGAATTAGTTCAATTCAGAACACTTCAAAGTTTAAAGTACTTGAGTACACTCCTATGAAGGTGGAAAACCAGCAATCAGAAAAGAATCTGAAATTCAGGTATGAAGTCTCAATTGATACCTACATGTTTGTGTTCCTTTAGGACACAGGTATATAAAGTTCCAAAAGAAAATTCTTTATAAAATTAAAAAAGAGAATTCAGAGAGGAATTCTGGGAAGTTGGCAGAAAGGTAAAAGCTGGAGACCACTGCCTCCCTATAAATTGTTCTTAAGCCTGAAAAGAGCACTTTGGAGGGGGGGAAGGAAGAACAATAGAGAAATCTAGATTAAAGAGATCAGAAGTAAATATCAATTAAGGTCAAAGAAAGAAGAGTGACCTAGGGAGCTGTCTGGTCCCCTCTTCCCTCTCCCCATAGGGGCAGGGGCAGCTGAGTCTGCTGGGACCATGCATAGGCAATGCAGCAGACAGCGCACATCTGGCCTCAAGGACACAGGTTCACCACGAGGAGCAGAACTGCACACGGCCCATGGTGGCTGCATTACGTTGCGTTAAATTAAAAGTGGACTCATGGGGTTTCCACACAAGGAAGCCCCACCCACCGCCCACTGGGACCAAGGATCCAAGCTGCCAGCTCCTGCAGGATCGACCAAGATCATTTCTACCACAGTGAACCAGTGACCCCAAGGCCTCCAGCTCTGGAACACCCCAACTCTAGATTCCAACTGGGACCCTGATTCCAGCCCCGCCTTCCCACCATACTGAAGCAGGTGGGCCCCTTCTCTGAGACCTTCATACCTTGGCATCCTTGAGTTTTTGGGTCCAGCACCACCTACTAGACACTGGACTTAAATCAGGGGAAAGCCTGCAACTTCAGAGCTCTTTTTCCCTGTGACCTATACACTTCAAACTGTGTGTCTCAGCCCATACAGGAATCAATGGTTCCTAGCCTCAGACAGCTGGCTGTTAGTGGACTCAATCTTATCCTTTTCTGTTTTTATCTCTGTTTGTTTGTTTTATTAAGTTTGTTTTTGCTATTCTTGTTGCTGCCTTTTTTTTCTTCCCTCTCTTGTCCTCTCTCTTTTTTTCCCTTCATCTCACCCTTTTTTCTACTTTGTCCACTTCTGCTAGTCTTCATTTCTCTATTTCACTGCATCCTTTAATCTTATTGAAAATCTCTCCCTCTCCTATCTCTCTGCCACCTAACTCCTTCATAACCTTTCCACTTCCAAAAGTTGATGCCTGAATGGTGTAAACATATTCGTGGTTAATTTTAAGTCTGGGCATATCATAAGTCTGGCTTATGGGGTTGGAGGGGTCAGAGCAGCAATTACCAGTTTACCATTTCTTGGGTTATGTTTTATACTGTTAGTGCTTAGGGCTTTTCTTGGGTTATGTTTGAAACTGTTAATGCTTAGTGTTAATCTCAAGGGACCTAAATATTAGGAAGAGACTTGCAACAAGCATCACCAGACAACAGGGCAACTATATAGCCAAATACTACAGCAGAGATGAAAGCTCAGAAATGAGGAAACATTTAAAATCTCAAATGCAGATTTTCATCCCAAAGTAATATGGGGGAAGGGAAATGGAGAAATCTGAAACTCAATCACCAGGACTCTCTGAGGTGGTAACTAAAGAAGATCTAATACAAAGGAAATCAGAACTGATTTATGAGATGAAAACAGATCCTGGACATAGTTAATGGCATGATTAGCAAAGCTAAAGAGGAAATCAAGGATATGATAGAATCTGACATAGCAAAAGCAATGGAACCTCTTAAACAGCTATAAATAGAAGCCCAGGCAATCAAAAAAGAAAACAAAAGTTTATGGTGAAAGAGCTAGGTCTAATTTTAGTCTTTGGTAAGTTAAAGTCCAGTTTTTCCAGCACCATTTGTTAAAGAGGCTATCTTTCCTCCACTGAGGACTTTTGGCTCCTTTGTCAAAGATGAAGTGGCTCAGTGTATCTGGAGTAGTTTCTGGATCTTCTAGTCTACTCCACTTATCTACAGGTCTGTTACTTTGCCAGTACCAGACAGTTTTTATCACAGTGGTTTTATAGTATAGTTTCAGGTTCGAAGTTGTAATACCCCCCACCATGTCCCTGTTGCTTAGAATCGCTTTGGCTATTCTAGGTCCTTTGTGGTTCCAGATGAAAGTTTGGATTTTTTTTCTCTACATCTGTGAAATATGCTGTTGGGATTTCAATCAGGACTGCATTGAATCTGTAGAGTAGTTTTGGGAGTACAGCCATTTTGACAATATTGGTTCTTCCTACCCAGGAGCAAGGTATGTCTTTCCATTTTTTGATATCACTTTCTATCTCTTTTTTCAGAGTGCTATAGTTTCCAGAGTAGAGGTCTTTCACCTCCTTTGTTAGATTGATTCCTAAATATTTTATTTTGGGGGGTGCTAAAAATTGATAAGTTTGAATCATTTATATTTAAATGGACATACCTTGAGGATATTCTCATAAGTGAAATAAATAGGTCACAGATAGGTAAATATCTCATCTTTTCTCTGGTATGAGAAAATAAAGATGTAAATGAGTTCTAGAATTGTATGTTATATACTGTAAAATAGAAAATACTCAAAGTGAAATAGAGTGAAGGGGGAAAATAATGAGATTATAACAAAAAAAGGAAACAAATTTTACGTATATGGGGTGGTGGTACGGTGGGTAGGGCTATGGGAAAAAATGAGAATTAGGTTGCATCTTATACTGGTACAAATTCCCTTTGTTGAGTGCAATCATGATGTGTTTATGTAATGTACCAATAAAGATTTCAATAAAAAACAGTTTATGCAGTAGAATAAACAATGCTGAAGACAAAATTTCAGATGTAGAAGACTCAATAGAAGCCAATGAACAGGAAAGACATAATTTATGGAAAATGGTGAAAGACCATGAGAAATCTATTCAACAGCTCCTATATGATTCAAAGCAGAATAACATAAAATTGCATGGAATCACTGAGGAAGCAGGAGACAATACAAAAGACATAAAAAATTTGTTCACAGAAAATAATAGCAGAAAACTTCACAGGCAAAGAAAGAGAAGTAGACACCCAGATTCACCAAGCGTACAGAACTCCATAAGGCTGATATATACAAAAACCTACACGTAGGCATATAATTACAAAAGTTCCAGATACAATAATAAAGAATGAAATATTGAAAGCAGCTAGAGAGAAGGAACAAATCACCTACAAAGGGAAGCCCATCAGGATCATAGAAAACAACAGCCCAAAAACTCAATGCAAGAAAAGCCTGGAGTGAAGTGTTTCAAACACTAAAGGACAACAACTTCCAGCCCAGACTGATTTACCCCTCAAAGTTATCTCTGAAAATTGAGGGGGAAATAAAATACTTTCATGACAAAGAGCATCTTGAAAACTTCACGCATACAAAACTGGCACTAAAAAATATCCCAAAGGATATCTTGGAGAGAAAAAAGGAAAATTACAAACTCATGAGACCCAACAGAGTCATCCCATTGAGCCAAACAAGAAACTGATGGGAAAAGAACAAAATAAAAGAATGAAAGAGCCTGGAACAGGAAAACATGATAGCCTTAAGTATATCCATATCAGTCATAAACATTAATGTCAATGGCTCAATGCACCAATTAAGAGACACAGACTGGCAGAATGAAACGAAAGGTAAGATCCTACAACCTGCTGCATACAGGAAACACATCTAATGCAGAGAGAAAGGCTCAAATCCACGCTATTAGACATGAAAAGGGGGAAATCACCACTGACCCAGTAGAAATACACAGAATAATAAACACATACTTAGAAAATGTGTATTCCAATAAAATGGAAAATGTAGAAGAAATGGATAAATTTCATACGAACTTCCAAAGTTGAATGAAGAGGATATAAAAATGTTAAACACCCCAATATCAATCTGTGAAATTGAAAATGTAATAAAAAACCTACCGACAAAAAAAAAGCCCTAGGCCTGATGGCTTCACCGCTGACTTCTATAAAACTTTTAGAGAAGAGCTAACACGACTACTTCTCAAACTCTTCAACAAAATTGAAAGGGAAGCAGCACTCCAAATTCATTTCTGGAAGCAACCATTAACGTGATCTCAAAAGCAGAGAAAGACCCAACCAAAAAAGAGAATTACAGGCCAATCTTCCTCATGAACACTGATGTAAAAATCTTCAGTAAAATACTAGCAAACAGAATACAGAGAGTTATCAAGAAGATCATACACCCTGACCAAGTTGGATTCATCTCAGGGATGCAAGGATGATTCAACATACATAAATCAATGAATGTAATACACTACATTAACAGACTCAAGGACAGAAACCATATGATCATCTCAATAGATGTGGAAAAAACATTTAACAAAATCCAACATCCATTTATGATCAAAACCCTGCAGAAAATTGGAATATATGGTCTGTACCTCAAAAAATAAAAGCTATTTATGAGAAACCAACAGCCAGCAACACCCTAAATGGCCAAAAACTGAAACTTTTCCCACTAAGACCTGGTACAAGACAAGGATGTCCACTTTTACCACTGCTGTTCAATATCGTGCTGGAAACATTAGCCACAGCAATTAGGCCAGACAAAGAAATAAAAGGAATAAAGATAAGAAAAGAGGAAGTTAAACTGTCATTATTTGTTGATGACATGACATTATATCTAGAGGATCCTAAAAACTCAACCAAGAGACTGCTAGACCTAATCACCAAATTTAGTAGTGTAGCTGGATACCAGGTTAATGCTCAAAAATCATTAGCCTTTATATACACAAACAACAGATTCACTGAGCAAGAAATTGGGGAATCAATCCCCTTCACAGTAGCATCCAAAAAAATGAAATATCTAGGAATCAATC
>PVIR01030113.1:0-20533 GCA_004026965.1 Petromus typicus
AAAGGTAAATACACTCTATTTTCTATCCCTGGTCACTTCAAAAAGGAAAAAATTATTTCACCTTATGAATTATTTGCTGTATTACAACTCCTTTGGGATAAAAATAAAATGAAAATACAATAGATAGAGTATTCTTGTATTACTAAATTCTGAGAATAAAAAACATACTTTACTAATCTGCATCCATTTTGACTCAGGAGAATCTATTACTACAATGAAAAATATTAATTATGGAAAACAATCTATAGTTTCTTCTCAAAGAAGTGATAAATATTTTGTTAAAAAGATGCCCATGTCTTCAGTTTACAAAATAAAGACTCATTAACCAAAAGTTACTTTCTTTAGAGAGCCATTTTTATAGAGTAAAATTTTTTGACCAACCCATGACACAGACAAATGCAATTGATAACATGGTAGTAATATAATTTTAGAAAATTTACTATTTCTTACCCAGAGAGAAAAGCATCCATTTTATCTGTCAGTTGAACACATGTGCAAGTTACCTTTGAGACTCTTATTAGGATAAAATATGTCAGAATCTAATGGCCAGAGATATGACCACATGAACAATGTGTTTGTCATTTCTCCTCAGTGATTCTACAAAACAATCCAGAACCACTCCATCGAAATCTTCAAATTCACAGGCAAATAACAATCAAAACAAAACATAGACCAGTCAGTGGTTCCTTTCATGTCTAGCTTGATTTATGAAGGACAGATATTCAACATTTAGAATCAAATTTTCTTTCTACAGATCAAATTACCAATGTACTTGTCCACTGATAGAAGTTCACTTGAGGCTTATATTTTTTTCACTTTTACATCTACAATTGAAGAATATATAAATATAATTGAAGAAATAATAACCAATGTATTGAGTCGTAGGAATTTAGCCTTCATTGGAGACCCGCTGATTGACATTTCCATCCCTAGAGTTAGTCTAAATCATTTCAAGGGCCAACTAAATTTCATTTTGCCTTATCTGCAGGTTATCACTCTTGCAAGAATCAGCTCATCCTGGCAGGATCTTGATTTAAGGCTTTAAAACTCAGTGAGGAACACAGAGATTTGTAAGGTCGAAAACAGTGCAAGTTTGTTTGATAACACAAAATCCAAAACGGAATGCCAGCTTGTGAGAGGGCCCAGCAGTGGTTAGATTTGTTATACACTGAATTCTTAGCAATCAGACTGGCTTTTAAGGCTGTTTCATTCATGTTTCCTTCTGTGATTGGATTTCAGTATTTCTTCCAGGTATTATAGTTGTTACAAAATTCTGCTTCTGCTTGACTTGTTCACTTTAGGAAAAGCTCTAGTGTTAGTTAACACTGGCAGCAACCTCTGACAGTGTGTTTTCTTCACATTTTCACCTAATTTGATACATTTCTCTCTGTGAGAAGTGGCTGTAAGTCTCATAAATCATACATCATGTAGAGGCATCTAAAGATAAATAATAGGCTATTATAGACATACACATTATAGACATAGAAACATCCATAAATGCAAAATAAGGCAGAGCTAGGGTGGTACAAATGAGATAAATACCATCTCATAATGGTGGATTGTGATTAGCAATGGGATGGATGACAAGTTATGTGCTTTTAATGTTAGCAAATACTTAAAAGTTTGAGGAGTGACATAGAAGGGAAAAATAAGATTCTGAAAGAAGTCCTTCAGAAATCTCAGTGGTGTTCATAACTCAAAATATCCTGCTGGAATGGGAACAAAGCTTGTGCATATAGAGGGAAGGGAGATTTTGGGAGGGCAGGGGAATGGGAAGAAATGAGAATCAAGATATGTCAGGTACACTGTCAATGTTCAATGTGATCATAATGTATACCTAAAATGTACCAATAAATTCAATAAAGAGAAAAAAGAATATCTATGTGGAATTGAGATGTAGCCTGGTATTTATTGACCACCAAATCTCTTGCATCCATGTGGCTACATCACTTAGCTACTTTATATGATTCTGAATGATGAACCTGTGCAAAATCATGCCCACTTTTAATTTTGAAGCAGATGTATGGCATTTTCAGCTATTTCGAATATATATTAAAATTTTTAGAATTTTTAATTAAAATGATGTGAATATTTCACTACATAAAAGTTCATTGTGTACAAATGTAGAGAAGGTGTTAAGCAGTTGCACTTTCCTTCTGTCTCAGTGTAGGCAACATGGCATGATGAAGCAGAGCATGATCAGAGCAGCCTGGTTTGACCCTTAATTAGATCTGGTGTTTACAAGTAGCACAGCCTTACATTGATTCCATGCTTGATGGCCTGCAGACTCTCCATCTACAGAATAAGGCTGATTAAACTTACCTCATATGATTATAATGAGAGTTCATTAAGTTAACAATAATGTAAATCACTCATTACTTAGTAATATTCACAAGACACATATCTTATTTTTGACAAAGTTTGGTTACTGTAGGGGTACGAATTGAATAGTGTTTTTGTTGTTGTTTCCGTTCCCTTCCATTCTTCTAACCCTTTTCCTTCATTTACATAAGCTCTATTTCCTTAAATTTCTTGAATTTTTAAATTTGAATCTCTTTTCCTCCTTTCTCTCTCCCCCTCCATCTTTGCCAGCATAATTTATAAGAGCTAAATCTTGGAAACACCCCATATGCCCATCAACAGGTGAGCAGATAAAGAAAATGTGATATTTGTATACAATGGTATATTACTCTGCCACAAAGAAGGGTACATTTGAGATGTTTTTAGATTATGGATGCACTTTGAAACCATAATCTTAATTAAAATAAATCACACAGACAATTTGAAATACACATTCTATCTCTTGTGTTACTGTTCTAATTATCCCAGTGATTCAAACTTACCCACTGTATCTAAATCTTGTACCATAACAAAAAAATAATAATAATTCCATAGCATAACTGAATTAGATTTGCATCTTGCATGAAAGAGGTACTTGTGTGCTGCTTGTATCATGCATTTATACATAACTTAACACTATGCTACCTACTACCTTCTTTCACTTTAAGCTGCCTGGAGAAAACGCATTTCAAGCCTACTGCCATTTGAGCACTTCCCATCGCATTCCACCTACTTCCTCACAGACTTTCTTCTTAAACTTCTTTCCTAAGGAAATCCAACTCACCTGTTTTTTTACATCAGCACAGGACAATACTTAGTTGTTCCTTTCTCTTCTGTTTTTGGAGTAAATAATATTCACTGCAATTCTAAAAACAAAAAGTATGCCAAAAAAACCAATGATGATTGAACCATCAAAAAAGGAGAAGAGGGCCAGAGATTTAGCTCAGTGACTCCGGATGCCTGTCTTGCAAGCGCAAGGGCCTGGTTCAGGCTTGGTTGCTCATGCCTGTAATCCCAGCACTTGGGAGGCAGAGGCAGGAGGATTGCTGTGATGTGAGTTTGAGGATGAACTCAGGGCCAGCCTGAACCACAAAGCGAGACCCTGTCTAAAAAAAAAAAAAAAAAGGAGAATAGAAGGGAAACTGAAAACAAAGATTTTATAAATAGAGGAAGAGGGAGAGGAGGGGAAGTAAAATAAAATATGAAGCAAAATATATCATGTGCAGGTACAAATTTTCTATGAAATATGCTATCATCATGTATACCTAAAATATATGAATAAAATTTAAAATGCAAAATAATTCCAAATAAAGATACAATGAGTGATATTAGGTGGAGCCATTCAGATCTCTTTGAGCTGTCTGTGACCATACCACCCTGAACACACCCGATCTCGTCAGATCTCTTTCAGCCCCTATTTTCTTCCATCCATTATTACTATTATTCAACATTTTTATCCCACTGTCAGTATTCTCTTGGGCACTAAAATAGTTTCCAATTTGTTCTTTCTACCTAAACTTTGGTGCAAAGCCCTTTACTTGCCCCAAATTATCTCTTAGTTGTTTCACACTTTATTATGGTCTCCATTTCATATTCCTAGACATGATATGAATGGATTTTTATGATTCAGACTTTGCTTATATCTCCAGCCTTACCTCCTGCTGATCCCTTAAAAATACTTCTCTTTTCCTTTTCTCTGCACATTGGCAATTTATTAATCCCTGCTCAATTTATGCCTCCTACCTGGAATGCCCTTTACCACATATCCTGAATCTACTTATTATAAACTTTTGTCCTTCAAACTCATCCCCAATCCAGGAAGTGAATTATTTAATTTAGGAAGATACATATTAAATAGTATTATTGTACAATTTTGTTTTAATATTTTTGACATAGACGTTTCACATTATATACTTTTATAGACTTTCTGAATTATTTTAACCACTTTCCACACTTTCAATTATTGATGACTTCCAAAGTGGACATACAATCCTTTTTTCTGTACCTTATGAATAAACATCCAATTGTAATTTACATATGAAACAGAGAGCTCAAGTTCGAGATGTATAAAACTGAAGTTCTATTTCCTTTTGAGCCACTTATTCAAGATTATCTGCTTTGGAAATTTGTGTAAATATTTATTTGAGAAGGAAACCAGAAAATTTTCCTTGACCTTTCCTTTACCCTTGTGTGGTATCATTCCCCAGTGAGAAGCATCATAAAGCAACCTCTCCCATCTTATTGGTATTGCCAAAGTCTACAGCTTTCCCAGTGCCATGGTCACCAATACTGCTGCCAACTCTGTTGCTGGCATTTACATAATGATCTCCACCAATCTCGTGCCTGAATGGTGCTACTAGCACCATTGGTATCAGCAGTGCCAGTGTCTCCCACTCTGCATGGCCCCTAAAAACTGAAGAGCAACAGTTCTTCTGACTGACACTTTTTAGTTCTTACATCAGCCCTTTTATCCAATAATCTGAGTTTGAGATAATGAAATCTGGGCTGTGTAATAATCTCAAAGATATAAACCAGATTTAAGAATCATGTGTTCTTTTGTGTTTAATATTTGCCAACAATCCATCAACCACACTTGCCCATCTTGACCTTTACCCATTGGATGAATTTTTATTTTTCTAGGAAGCTTTTGATCCTTCGTGTAAACAGAATCCTGGCTGTGGTTCACTATTTCTCCAAATTATGCCGGATCACATGTGAATCTGACAGTAAACACGTCTTCAGATCCTGTTGTGACCACTGCCACATAATTATTTGCTAGTCAACGGATAGTTGCTCAAAATGTAAGTAAATGCATGGCCTTTATTTTTATGCTAGAATTCCTCTTCCAAAATATTGATGATTTTCTTAATGAATTAAGATTTGAATTTTTACTCATGTCCAAATAATAATTCTTCATTTAAAAGGAGTATAGAAATTTCCACTGTCATTTAACTGCACACAAGTTGAAAAATATAGACAAATATTGTTATCTTCTTAATTTCTAGAGAAATGGTTTTTCTTATCATATCATAGCTCTTCTTTTTAAAGTGCAAAGTAAAAGACAACATATCTAGTCATCCCCTGAACACACTATTTGCACACCAAGGGTTTAGCAGATGATCTGGAACATTTTAGGTCCTCAATACATATTTGTGAAGGAAGAATTACTTTGCTGAAACTGGACTCCTTACTATCTTGAACTGCTTAGGCAAAGGTACAAGTGACCTCACTGCTTCCCAAAATCCATATGTGCAACTTAATTGCCGATGTGATAGCAGTAACAGGTGAGCCCTATGGGAATTCTGAATAGATTGATCCCAGGAACACAGGGTCCCACAGTTCTGAGTTATATCAGCATTACAGATAATCTGTTGCATGCAGAGTTTAAAACTAATTGATAGCAGCACAAATTTAGCATAGGTAAGTTGGTACAGATCTAATTATATTTGAAATGCCTGACATTTAAACTAACATTGAGTAAAACAAAACACCTAGGTCAGAGTTAAGACGTTTGCTTGGTTATGCTGTTGCTTTTGTATCTCTTTCTGGCTCATGTCACTCTGTCTGCTTCTTCCTCTTGAATGAACATTTTATTTTATGTGCCAGCTAGAACCATTTATGATTAAAACTCTGAAATCATTTTCTAGAGGTGCTAGTAGACAAAATACCAGAACCAATTTGTTTTAAACTGCAGGATGCAATACAGATGCGATAGAGTTGATTATTAATGTTTAAGTACATCATGGATGTCAGACAGTTAAAAGAAGGGGTCTGTTGATAATAACTACCTTTTATTATATAGAAAATCCTTTGATATGAAATTTAGAATGGTTCTTTTCCTCTTCCACGAAAGAAGGGGAATTTCATACCACCTGAACCCAACTTCATTCTGTAAAGTGTGCTCTCTATTCTGCCAAGCAACCTTTGTCCTCACTTCAGCTTTTGCACTTAGAGGAGCTTTATATATATATTTTTTTCCTCCTTCCTTGTTGAGATGGAGAACACACACTGATTTCACACTTAGGAAGTGTACAAATTGCATATCCTAAAAGAATCCAGTCCAGCTATGCAACTCTTTTCCTTCTTTGTTGGATATCAGTGTAGGTTCTAATGAGCTCAGTCTCCTGGGGAGCATTTTAATGGTTTTTTCCGCCTCCCCTGATGACCATGTTTATGCTAAGTTTTGATACAGCATACAGGACTTGTATAGTAATTAGCATTCAAATGGACCAGTGATTTCCCTTTGAGTGAGTTGTCTATTTCCAGCCTCAGAAATGGAGTCCAATGAGTTAGAGCTTGTAAAAATCAAGACATATTAACAATTTAAATCCTACATTAAACAGCCAAGATAGTGGGCCCAAATGGGAAGCATCATTCTGGTCATAGACTGGGTTAAAGACACCAAAAGCAAAGAAAATAACAAAGAAGGTAACTATCATGGCTAATGCCCTATCAGCACATGTAAATAGCAAGAAAAGGGGAAAAAAGCTAATTATATGAAAGAATTTATCGAATGATGGCATTTTTAAATTTAGGTTTAAGATACCCAGTTCCTTTAATCATGGCTTATATTTTTTTTCTATACAGTCGCTGATAAATCTCAGGCAAGAGATAAAGTAAAAGCAGTGTAACTAGTCGATAAATATCTGAGGGCATTTAAGGGGATTATGTTTAAATTAAGAAACAGATGGCAATTACTCAAAACAAAATGAGTATAATAACTATTTCACAGTATTCTTAAAGTCTACATAGTACCTGAAAACACTTTACATATAATTTTGATAATATTTTTAGATATAGATCCTTTGCAAAAATCTAATGAAACTCTTAAAACTTTTCCTTAGAAACATGTACATCAATTCATAGCAAGCAACTTAATAGTACTTTGTTTTTAATCATTAAATTTACAAGATGGAACAAATAAAAGTGGAATGACTTCATGTTTCAAGTCGCTGGGGAATAGTAGTCATGTAATTCATATACATATTAGATTCAATTATGATTTCCTTTATTTCATGAATCTATTTCTATATTGAATCATTAAAAGGTAACAATAGCAATAAAGACTAAATAAAAGCATAAATAATGTTAGTTATACTAAGTAAATCTGTCTCAAACACATACAAAATAACAACATGATTATAGCTCGGTAAGCGATAAAGTATTTGATTTGTGAAAGATCAAAATAGTCACTATTATTCACGTCTACAAATGAATGAGAAAAAAGAAGGAATTAAACTACTATAAACTACTTGTATTTTATTTAAAGACATATTTTGCTACATTTATGCCCTACATAAATGACATGAATATATTTTTAGCACAATTAAGCAAATACCCTTGAGCATACTTTCCTTTTCAAGGCTCTAGACTGCTTAATGTGAAATTTAATTTGCGCTAATCTTCTCTAGGTTAGTAAAGTGTGAAACATACTGTACATTGAATTTATCCAATATGGTAAAGACTGAATTGGTGTAAAATTTTAGAAAACAAATCCTTGGAATATTTTCAAACAGAAAAGAAAGACACAATGTTAAGAATTAGTGACAGAACTAGAGTTGAAACTGTCCTAAAATATTAAATAAAAGAAATCCCTCAAGCTGAACAATGAATTGCATATAAGGATCTCCTAAATAAATGAATAAGTCCAAAAGGATACTATGAAGTGTCAGTTACAAATTATTTCATTTAAAATTGGAACACAAAAAGTACCTGAATTTTGCCTTTAACAGTAGAAACTATCTTGTGATGATGTGTAATCATGTAATTATCTAGGATCAGAGTGGTCAAAATTTGAGATTTCCCCTCTATGTGTGAACTGTCACAGCTCTTTCCATATTATAAAATGTATGGATCTTATATTTAGAGGACTATGAAACCATGTAAGTAGCCAATCATACCTGATTTAACTAAAAAAGCATTAGTATGGCATAGAACTTTTACAAGCCCAGTAGGTGGTAAGGAAAGTGGGTGTGGTGAACAATTTGTATTCTAAATGTGCAAGGCTATTACATTGGAAGAAAATTCTACAAAACGTTTAATGGATTAAACTTGAAAAGGACTAATGATGTGAAAAAATATATAGGAGAAGAAGCAAATTGCATGCAATAAGGCAGAAAATAAAATTCAGTGAGATTTAGGTTTTTACAAACAGAGTTATCTGAAAGAGCCTGCATTATTTTCATTCTCTACTCATAACTGTAATGCTGTAAATATAAAATAAAGGTTTTATAATTTGATCTTATAAAATTTTGAATGCACATATGTATCTCGTATATCACTTAGCCTAATACTGAAAGCTATATTTTAATTCTACACTAGTATTTAAAAAATATGAAGTAGGTGAAATAGGAACTCATTTAAAATAACTCACATTGGCCCCATTATTCCATTATGACTTCAATATATAAGGTAAAATACACAAAATTCTTTGAAATCTAAAGTGCTATGCAAATGTGAGGTACTATGATGAAATGTAATACTTAACATGGCAAGACAAAAAATTAATGTATTGTAAAAGCAATTCCATCTTTTATGTGCTTATGAATCTGCATTTATGGAACAAATAAATATATTATTTTTATGTGAAGATGATGGCATGAAACACTTTTAATATGGTGAATATTTTGAATTATTCATTACAGAACCTAGTCAACCTGGAAATAAAAAAAATGAATAAAAAACAATCTGTAGAGACCTATTTATATTGGCTTTACTTAGAGAGGGAATGTAGAAAAAATAAACTTGTTTTAAAACCCAAGAATTAATTCCTGATGGTATATAAAAAGAGAGTCAGATTTATTTTGTATTTGCTGGAAAAAATTTATCCATAACTTGCTGCACTGTAACCTGACCTATCCAGAGGTGACGTTAAAATCACATTTTGCAGATATAAATATCACTAGAAAACTTAGGAAGTAATGTCTTTAAAAACTCTCTAGATTAATCAGTTGAATTGAATGACTTTCTCTTTCAGTTATAATACTCTAATCCAAGATACCCAGCACTTGACTACTCTGCAATGACCCAGTCTTTGTGTTAACTCAAGTTAACATGAAACCAAAGAAAGAAGCATACAGAGCTAGGTTTACACAAAGTACATTTTATTGAGACTTAAATCCACAAGCCAATGCAGGATAAGCTGAACTTTTTATTTGTGCCAATGCGAAGGCTAACTTCAAGATAAAATCTTTCTTGATTTATCATTCTGAGACTCCTAGAACATTCAGAAAATGTAAAATCATGGGCTAAGGATTTGGCTCAGTGGTAGTAGTGTACACCTGGCAAGTGTAAGGTCCCAGGTTTGATCCCTGTTACTACATATCACAATGCCGAGCATGGTGGTTGATACCTGTAATCCCAGCATTCAGCAGGTAGAGGCAAGAGTATTGAAGAAGATTGCCAAGAGGTTGAGGCTAGCCTGGGCTATGTAGTGAATTGAGGGCCAGCTTGAACTACAAAGTGAGACCGTATCTCAAAAAACTAAAAAGCAAAACTTAAAATTAAAAAAAAAAAGTAAAGTCATGCAAAATAGACTAGGTGGTCATTGGAAATCTCCTCCAAAAGCCTGTTTGATAAGAGTGCTTTTTCTTCAGCAGATTTGGGATATTTCCTGCCCAACTGTTTAGAAATAGCTAGAGCAAAGGGTTTACAAATCAAGTCTCTCATCATGGGCAATGTTTCGGCTCACCGATGAGATTTGGAAGTCAAGTGCCTCCCACTTAAGATAACTCTACTGCAGCAAGTGATAGTTGACTTTAGGAAGCTGTACACAGAAATCTCTTCCTAAAGTGCTTCCAGAAGGTCTCAGGTGTGGATTTAACTCCTCAAGAGTTTCTTTTCTAGTGTTGGCTTAAATGAAATATCCTGGGCTAATGTCTCTCTATGGACATTAAGATCAGCCTGGGAGAAAATGTGGCCTAAAATTATACAGGAAAGAGATTTTGAAGATGGTGTAAAAGAGCCTAAGCCAGCAACGAACCCTGTGATTGATGACTTTGTCACTAGAGTGGAGTCCATAGACTTGCAGGTAGACAGTGGTGATATTGAGGAAGTAGTGGCAGAACTCTTAGAGGAACTATTTACAGATGAGCTTTGTCAACTCGTGGATGAATGAAAAGAACAGCTGATGAGGAGCTTTGTGAAGACAAAGGGAAGGAACAACAATTAGTGTACCAAAGTTCTCCTGAAAAAAAGAAAATTCTCAAAATGAACAGAGCTCCAGACGTTTGTAGAGAACACCCACTCAGAGAAAAAGCCAAGTGATATATTTGCTTGCTCAATGACAATGTCATCATATAAAAGAATGCTAAGGAAAAAATAGAAACAGACAACTTTAAATCAGTTTTTAATTCTGAAAGGATTGAATTCTAGGGAGTTAGACATAAGTCTTTTGGGGCTACAGACTCTCCAAGAAAAGAAAGACATCAGAGAAACAGATTCCTGATATTCTTATGGAAGGGAACTCTTATTCCAAATAAGATGTTGACTGAGATAGGGAGAGAGAGAAAGACAGATACTATTAACAAATATCCAAAAGCTAATGGTCATCACTTTGAGCACCACCTATAATTTTAGAGGCCAAAGGTAACATATTAATCTTATGATATTTCAAGAAATTTAGAAGTTAAACAAGTTTTTCTTTTCTTGATATATGTGTGACTTTGCTGGACTCTTTATATATAGACAGTGTTTAAAATAGACCTATTCATAAGAATGTAGTTTTAAAAAGGTGAATATTCATTAATAGGGAAATAGTAGAGCCAATGTCTGTGTACCAATATTTGGAGGATTGTGCAGAAAATGTTTTTTGTTTGTTCGTTTGTTTTGTTGTTGTTGTTGTTTTGAGATAGGGTCTCGCTTTGTGGTTCAGGCTGGCCCTGAGCTCAGCCTCAAACTCACATCACAGCAGTCCTTCTACCTCTGCTTCCCAAGTGCTGGGATTACAGGCGCGAGTCACCACACCTGACACTGTGGTATGTGGTACTGGTACTGATCTGAGTCTCCACGCCCAGTATAGTATATGGTTACTGGGGGATTGAACCTGGGTCCTTGCACTTGCAAGACAGATGCCAGAACCACTGAGCTAAATCCCTGGCCCCAGAAAATTTTTTATGAGTCAAAAAACACCCATTTTATAATTAAATCCTTCCATGTTCTTTAACTTTTCCTCATTTTACAAAAGTAACACCTAATCTCACCAAGTATGCCATATAATAGAATCAAGACTAGAAAGAAATGCATTGTTTCTTGAAGTAAAGTGGAGTCCTGCTCTTAACACTGAGAAATAAAGCAGTACTGACCAGACATAGTCCTTTCTACTCTGGTAACATATATGGCTTATGACTAAGAGCGTGAAGTCTATCATCACACAGCCTCACTAGTATATAAGATTCTGCTTCTTTTGGCTCTGTCAGCAAAGCCAAGGGGCGTGAAGCTAATGAGTATATTAAACAATACAACTGACACAAGTACTACAAATTTTAAATTACTAGAGGGTTCCCCCCACCAAAGGGTCTCACTTTGTAGTTCAGCCTGGCCCTGAGCTCAGCCTTGAACTCAGCAATCCTCCTGCCTCTGTCTCCCAAGTGCTGGGATTACAGGCATGAGCTACCACACCTGGCACCGTGGCATGTGGTTTTGATTGCTGGTGGGTGTGAGTCTCCATGCCCAGCATGGATCAAACTGGGCCCTTGTGCTTGCAAGGCAAGCACTGGAACCACAGAGCTAAATCTCCAGCCCATGTTGCTAGAGTTTTATACCAGCATGTATAAGTAATGTATTTAATATTAAAGGGATCTGATAAATTTGCTAAAAATTTAAAGAAAAAAAGGATCTTCAGTTTCTAGACTAAAAGAGATTATTGTAATGATTTTGTATGTGTGTGTTACTTGCCTTCACCCAAGCAAACACTGAATATGTAATTTGTCCTTTAAAATTATATAATTCAAATAAAAATGTTCTCACAAATCCAGTGTTACAATTTGTGATGGCAAATCAGATATCAGCTTGAATACATTTTGTTGTCTACTGAGTGGCAGTAACGTGTATGAGTGTGGTTATGTAAACACATGAGCATTACTTTGTGAGGAAGAGTGTCTAGTATTTTTCTGAAGATGAATGTATTAGGTGTAATTATGAACTTGAATTATATCTTCATTCATTAATTATTCTCTAAAGAATATTAGACTTTCATATTCTTTTCCTTCAGGAGTTCACTTGAGAATAAGAATTTGATTAATTCATTATTTTTACCTTTTTCTTCTCAAAGCAGTTCAAAGGTAAAGAATAGACACATTATATTTTTCTATTTCAACTGTAAAAACTGTGATTGCAACTATTTTAGCTGAATTTTAGAAGTATTACAGATATAGATTTCCTTTTGAAGCATAGCTTTGAATGAAGAAAGGGTCATATGATTCATTTATAGCATTACTTTATGCTCTATCTTCTGGTACAGGACTCCAAAGAATTAATTAAAAGTTGATAGGATTGCCCCTGAAACCAATTATCGTCTTGGGCTGAAGTGCTGAAGTGCTGAGTATACATTATTGAATGTTCCAATAAATTGAAAACAATTTTAGTCAAGCAATGGCATTATCTTAATTTGTAAACATTAATACAAAGAAATATCCAATTTGTTTGAAATTATTATTCTACCATATCATTTCTTTCTGCCTAAGTATCCATCAGAATACACTCCCAATTTATAATTGTGAACACTTATGAATAATTTCTCTGATATTGAATGAAGTGCTCTAAGTGAAGAGTTTCTAGAATTTAGAGACATGGTATTTCACCAGATTAATATTATATTTCAATTTCTTAGTTGCTAAACCTTCTAACCTGCTTGACTTTTCAGTCTTTCAATATGGAGGATTGATGGCTTCATGGATGTTTGTCCTTTAACCTTTAAATTACTTTTCTTGTCATGGCAGCATAACTGTCTCATTTTCCATACAAATTTTATCAAATGTACATATCAGTTTATCATATCGTGTGTACATATCACGTGTACATATCAGTTTATTTTATTATGTAATATAATAATGATATTATTATAAATAATATATAATACATAATAATATATAATATAATATAAATGATATCATAAAATAATATGCTATAAATAAAGTATAAAACAATATACTATAAATATAAAATAATATACTATAAAATAATATACTAGTTATGCAATATAATGAATATAGCATGACTAATTACTTAGTTTTCATTGTAGAAATTTTTCCTTCACACTATTAAAAAAAAAGAAAGCAAACTCCTTGAAAACAGTGGCTAGCATTTTAGTATGCTTATGACAAAACCTGGGCTAAAAGCCTAACTGTAATCCTTTAATTTAAAAGATTAGATGCTACAGCTCAGAGAAGTTAACTGTTCAGGTCATGTGGGAAAGTATGTTTTCAAGGTCAGGAATGGAATGTCAGAAGTTTGCTGTAGTGGTGCTTGGTTATTTAACAAACACCTTCTATGCCCAATTCAGAGCTGAAAGGAAAGATATAAAAATAATTTTCTGAAGATCTTCAGTTTTCAAGAATAACAAGAGGTCACCCATCTTAATTTCTACAATGAATTGCAAATAGCTTGGTTCAATTAATCTTGCTGAGTCAATGAATAATTGAAGGGGAAAATGAGATCCATATAGAAAATTCTAATGTTAGGAATAGACTGAATTCTCAAAGGTGAGTAATGAGTGTTATTTGAACTTCAAATCTATTTACTTGCAAAAGCTTTCTCTATTGGACTGGATTATAAACCTGACCCTAAGAGACAGTTTTTGACTTGTCACTTAAACATTGTTTCCAATGACATGAAGAGACATTACCTTGTTATTGTTTATTTTCAGCATGGCTGAGGGTTAATTACAGGGCCCCCCCCATGCTGAGCTTTAAAACTGAGCTAAATGCTCCTTCCATATAACCATGACAATAGGTTTTTCTTATTTGAGAATCAGAGATACATAATGGGAATCAAAATGGCAAGGATACTAGAAAGAAATCTGTGTAAAGACTACCTTTTCTAATGTCTAAATAGTAACTTAACATTATATGACTGCTTTCACATGATATAGCTGGTTAATTCTGGTTTCTCTTTTTTTTTAGAGTTGGTAATGAGGGTAGGGGAAAAACTGTACATCCATACACTTTGTCAAGTAATTGAGAAAAATGGTATTAAAATTGTCAATGTATCATTAAATTTTTCCCACTTTTGATCCACAATTCAATGACAAATTCAGTAAATTTCTACAATTTTGGAAATAGACTGATTTATTTCTACAATACATTGTTTGTATCCTAAAGAATTGGAGAAAAATATTGTCTATCTCTCTATGTTACTACATCCTAAAACGTCTCCACAGGTATCTCCGTTTTTATACATCATAGGACCTTCAGAATCGCTGAGTTGTTTTGGCACATTTAGTACCTACTTTAAGTCACCAGAAGATGTATCAATGTGCTCTTTCTGTTCCATAATGGAAATGTCAGAGATCAGGCTTAAAAATGTTAAATAAAACTGAGCCAATCAGTCCCCCACTGTTGTTCATTTTCACATTGACTTTATTCAAAGACTGCTTGACTCCCTGTTGTTACTTCTTAGCTAAACCCGTAATAGTCAGTAAACATTATCAAACAGGTTTTGGGATTGTCAGTGTGAAGTAGATGCTCTTGGCTATGACCAAACTAACCCTTCAAAAGCAGGATTAAGCAAATATCATTAATTCAAACTTTTAACCAAAGCAATGTTCAAAATCACCTGGCACTGAAATAGCTAAGACACTCCCTCCCTTAAACTTGCTAACGTGCATAAGGATTCACCCTATGGAGGACATTTGTATAAAAACTATCAGGAAAATTACAATTAGAAAATAATTCCTAAATTTTAAAGATAAGCAGTATTTCTTTAAAGTTTTTATAAAATTCAAGAAATTACACTAGTAGAGATAACTTTTGTTACATAATGTTTTATTCTAAACATATAGTCATAAATAGTAAATGGTATATATAAAATTATGTGATTATGTTTGGTTTTTTTCCACTTAACACATAATATGTACTTTCTCATATCCTTAAAAATATAGACAAATAATACTGATATAACCGAAGGTGTCCATAGATTTGGGAAATATTGGCTAAACACTTGCTTAAACCACATATGGGCTCTTGACTATAGTTCTTACATTTAATTCTTTGTGTTAGATTAACTTTTTACAACATGAAAAATTGGGGTCAAGTTTTAGACTTCTGCATGGAGATATCTTGTTTTCTCATCACTGTTTCTGGAACAGGCTGTTTTTTTATTGAAATCTTTATTGGTACATTACATATATGCATTATGATTTCAGTCCATAATGTGGATTTGTACCGGTATAAGACACAACTTATTTCTCATTTTTTCCCATAGCCCTGCCCACCCTACCATCCCCCTATATACAAAAAAATTTGTTTCCTTTCTTTTTTGTTATAATCTGATTATTTTCCCCCTTTCACCCTATTTCACTTTGAGTATTTTCTATTTCACAATATATAACATACAATTCTAGAACTCAAACAGGCTGTCTTTTGTCTAATGCATTTTTGGCATGTTTGAGAAATACTTCAAGGCATTGATTTAAGCAATAGTTTTCTGGATAGGACCTCAAATGAATAGAAAACTAACCAAAAATTGATAAATTTAATTATATCAAACTAAAAAGTTTTTGCACTGCAAAAGAAAGAATTTGCACAAGAAACACTGTGGAGTGACAACCTACAAAGTATGAGAAAATATTTGCCATCTCTTCATTTGACAGAGGGTTACTGTCCAGATTATTGAAGGAATTCAAAAACCAGAAGCAAAACAAGCCTTCCAATTTTAAAACAAGTGAATGATCTAAATGAAAACTCCTCAAAAGTGGAAATATCAATGGCCAAGTAATATTTGGAAAAGGCTCAATGCTTTCAGCCACCAGGGAAACACAAATCAAAACTACACCTTAAAATTCCTCTTACCTCAGTCAGAATGGCTATAATAGCAGGAATGATAACAAATGTGGTGGGATTGTGGGAAAAGGAACTTTTATACACTCCTGCGGGAATGTATATTAGTATAGTCATTATGAGAAAACAACTTCAAGCTATTTCTTAAAAAGAAAAATCTATGATAGTCATAGTCAGCAAACCAAAGAGATGATGTGAACCCATGTGCTGGTCACCGTAGTTAATGCATGCAGCCAGCCTAGGAGCCCATTAACAGAGGAATAGAAAGAGGAAATATGATATATATAAATGGTAGACTTCACCAAAGTGAAATTTTATCATTTTCAGGAAAATGATGAAACGGAAGGACATTTATGTTAGATGAAATAAATCAGACACAGAAAATATAAGTACCATACTGTATTCCTTCTCATATATTAAAACACTTGTTCATCTCTTTAATTCCTACATGTAGTACCAAATGCCCAGTTCAGAGGTAAATGAAGATTTACTAATTTTTTCATTACATTCTTTGGAATTCTTAAGTGTTTCATAAATGTCTTGTTTTCATACAAAAGAATTTTTAAAAATTAAATAGATGAATGCATGCTTTTTCAATTTTCATCTTGAGATGAATTTCCAGCCAAACAGATCTAATATGTGTCAGTACTTTTTTTTGGGGGGGGGGGGTTTGAGACAGGGTCTCGCTTTGTAGTTCAGGCTGGCCCTGAGCTCAGCCTCAAACTCACATCACAATCCTCCTGCTTCTGTCTCCTGAGTGCTGGGATTACAGGCGTGAGCCACCACGCCCGGCACTGCGGTATGTGGTACTGGTTGCTGCTGGGTGTGGGTCTCCACACCCAGTATTGTTATGTGGTGACCGGGGAATCGAACCCGGGTCCTTGCGCTTGCAAGACAGGCGCCAGAACCACTGAGCTAACTCCCCGGCACTGTCAGTACATATTTTAAGCAGTAGTTCATTCTTGGTATTCAAATCTATCCTAACAAAATATTTGTGTGGATTCATCTAGATGATAGACTCGTCATAAACTTTTGCTAGACCCACCCTTGTCTCTGATGGGTAATGGCAGGAAATAGTTCACCTATTTCTTGGTGATCTGAAAGCATTTCCTGGAGAGCTGTAGGAAACATTTAAAATATTGACCTGAAATCCTGTAATTCAGAATATAAGAAACCTCATTGCTACATTAGGATGAGAAGTGGAAGCAAATATTACAGCAAACTATATAGAGAAGCACTAAGCATAGTGGACAGTGTTTTTCTTTTCTTTTTAATGCTTAAGGATACTAAAAATAGGTTTCAGTTGATTTGTTTTCTCATTGTTCCTCAGTCTGTGAGACAGAGCTGGAAAACAGGGTTTTTAGAAGCACCTTGGGACCTAAACACCCTTTTCTTCCAGATCCATAGTGTAGGGTCGAGAATCCCTAGGGAAAAGTAAACAATATACCTAGTACCGTGTATGGAACTCATGATGGTCTGGTTACTGTTCTTGTGGTGTCTTATTACATCACGTTATCACTTAACTTTTAGGAAGGAAGTCTGAAAACAGTAAAGCCCACCGAAACCCCTTCATCTATTTTATTTTTTTCAGATTTTTATGTGAGCATGTATGTGTACCCCCTCACACACAGAGGCACCTCAAACCTCAAACCTCAATGGGTAATACACCTCCACTGTTGCTATTTATTTATGTTAAGAGTGAAATCAAAATTTAGTCAAGCATTTCACGTTTTCTTCTCATTAAGATTTTGAGAAAATGAAGTTGTAAATGAGTTGTAGTATGTATAGTTGATATTGTGAAGTAGAAAATATTTAAAATGAGAGAGTGTAAGGGTAAATAATGAGGGGAAAATGAATGTGGTAATAATAAAGAAAAAAGAAAACCAAGATTGTGTATATAGGGGGTGGGAGGAGGCAGGGAAGGGGGAAAAGGAAAAAAATGAGAATCAAGTCACATTATATCCTGGTACAATCTCTTAATGTTGAATGCGATTATGATGTGTATTCATAACGTACCAATAAAGATAATTTTAAAAAAAAAGATTTTGTGTATTTTGTCCTGCAATGCACAGTACTTGTTTCTTTCTCTGCCTCTCAAGTATTTTTAAATGAAGTTTATTGTGATTATAGTCTGTGATAGCAACTTTATTCTATTTCAGACTTATTTATCTTACTCAGAGCCTTTTCTAGGCTATCATCCAAAATAGCCTCTAACCACCTTAGCAGTTCAGTGAAGTGTATCAGAAAGCAATCCTTGAAATAGCTCTCAAAATTTGTTTTCTTCCTTCATTTGAACATAACTGCATGCCAATCAACAGCAAAGCAATTAAAAATCCTGCCAGGATCAAAGAACGTGCCTTGCTACAGCTTTTGTCGATATATAAAAACATTTCCTTATATTTTTGTTAAGGCCTTAGTGGTTTATGCTATGGAGATACTGAAAATCTATCCATGTTCTTTATAGTTTTAATATGTTTCCAAATATATGTCAGTAAATTTCTTGTTGCCAAATATGTACTTCCAGGTTTTAGTTTTTCCTACCTTACATTTCTGTTGTAGAAACACTATGTCTTTAATCTTGGATGTAAATATATTTCATTTAATATTTTTGTGACTGTTATGCTGTTGAAGGACTTGTCATATATGTCTAGCTATTGTGTGTATCAATTTTTTATGTATTCTCTTTCTGCAAATAAGATAACCCTTTTGGAGATCTCTCTGGTGCAGTCTACTGAACCCTAGCATACTCTCATACTAGCGTTTTGGAGTTAATAAGAAAATACATTGTCACGGGAGGTGGACAGTCCTGTTCTGAATTATTCTGCCTTCTCATCAATTATCAAAAACAGCAGCTAAGCAATTGCTATACGTTTTCTTGATCCCTTCTGCTCCCTCTTGAGAGCAACTGAGAAACAACTTACTCATACAATCCTATGCAGGAATTGTGAAGCTCTGAGTGCATGGAGCACAGTTCAGTGTCAGAATGTCAGAGCAGCAGCAAAAAAGATCTATTCCTCCAAAGCTGTCTATATAAATGCGAAGGGACACAGAGAATTACTTCAGTCAATATAAAGAATGCAAGCCAAAAATATTTCTGGTGAAGATATACTGGTAAGTCCAGTAAAATTACATTCTGGATTAAATTATATGAATGATTACATACATTTTCCACTTTATTTCCTGGGTAGGTAAATACTAAACTACTAGAATTTTTTTTATTCTTATAAATTATATGGACTGATAAGCTACATTTTACATCATTTTGCAAGTAGATATTAGTTTAGTCTCATCAGCTCAGCATTTCTTTAGACTGCTAATGAATCTGTGCTTCTCAAATTGACTATTCATGTATTTTCTTAAAATATATCCTTTCTCAGTAGTAGAGCTATTCATTTAAAACATGACAAACTGTGCTTAATTCTTAAACCTTTTTTATCCCATGAGCCATATACTATTTCACCTTTTTTTTTTTTTTTTTTTTTTTTAGGTTTTTTTGAGACAGGGTCTCAGTTTGTAGTTCAGGCTGGCCCTGAGCTCAGCCTCCAACTCACCTCACAGCAATCCTCCTGCCTCTCCCTCCCGAGTACTGGGATTACAGGCATGAGCCACCACACCCAGCACTGTGGTATGTGGTACTGATTGCTGTGGGGTGTGAGTCTCCACACCCAGTATGGTATGTGGTTACCGGGGATTGAACCCAGGCCCTTGCACTTGCAAGACAGGCGCCGGAACCACTGAGCTAAACCCCTGGCCCGGCTATTTCACTTTTAAAGAATGAACTTCTTTAAGGTCTAAAAAGTTCAAGTGTAATTGTGCAAGTTGGATAATCTTTCCATTTTGGCATAAGGGTATTTGTTTACCTATATATAGATAAAATTAAACTTTTCCTCTTTGTCCACTAAAGCTCAGTTCTTTTTCTAGTTACTCTGTTTTTTGTTGAAATTGCAGTACAGAATTAAACTCGGAACATCTGGCATAGTGGTTCTTTTTTTTTTTTTAGGTTTTTTGAGACAGGGTCTCGCTTTGTGGTTCAGGCTGGCCCTGAGCTCAGCCTCCAACTCACATCACAGCAATCCTCCTGCCTCTGCCTCCCGAGTGCTGGGATTACAGGCGTGAACCACCACGCCCGGCACTGTGGTATGTGGTACTGGTTGCTGCTGGGTGTGGGTCTCCACACCCAGTATTGTTATGTGGTTACC
>PVIR01030114.1:0-20545 GCA_004026965.1 Petromus typicus
AATTTTTATTTATTCCATGTTTTCTTTCTTTTTGTTTTAGTTGGGTCTGGTAAGTTGACATTTTATTGGCCATCTTCTAATCATCGTGTCACTGTGATGGGAACTTCTCTTCCCCTTTCCATCCATACCCTTCCATGTCCTTCAACCAATCAGCATCCATGTTTCACTTGTCATTGGCCACAAAGACAAACTGCACAGAATAAAGTCTGCAGGAAGTATGGGTAACTGACAAAGAGTAAAGGTAATGGGGTTGCTAATTTTATATCTTGCTAAATCATGTATAATCTGCATCCTTTCAATTCTTGTTTTCTGAAATGAATGACAAAATGAATGATAGAACTGTATGTTACCTCTGTGATATTTCATTTAATATTTTATAAAATCCAACAAAAAATATATGCCAAATTGCAGTTAGGCATATGCCTTTGGAGAGAAACTTTGGCATAATTTGGAGGATTTATTATGGCTTCAACTATGTTCATAAATGTATGGGTGTCTAAGTTATATCTATGGTTCAGTAATAGTTATTAAAAGTCTTTCTTCTGAATGACCTCACAATTAGACCTTTTCTGCACTCATTTTATTTTTCTTTGTCATATTAATTTCATTTCAGGTATTTATATTTAGCCACATTGATGGTTAAAGTTTATGTTCTTACACAAATAGAGAGCTAGCTGTCCAGGTGGGAAATGTAGGAATGCAGCATAATGTCAGGGGTATTTTCTGTCTGGCAAGCACAAGGTCCTGAGTTTGCTCCCCAGTATCACACTGAAAAAAAAAAAAAAAGTCCAGCTTCTAAGATTGACTTCTATGACATTTACCTTTGGGAGTGTTCCATTCATTCCGTCAGGTTTCTAGAACATTTTAAAGAAAATTTTACATAAGTATGATGTACTGAACGTTTACCAGAGATTAATATTCACCCTAAAATAATCTGTTTTACTATTCTCTAAGTGAAAAAGGCATGTTTCCATTATTATAATGACAGAGCATATTATTGTGGATAGGATGCATTCTTTTCTTTTTAATTATCTTTATTGGTACACTAAATATACACATTATGATTGCACTCCATAATGGCATTCTTTAATATGTGTCTTGCAAAAGCTAGCTACTTAAAAGAAAAAAAAAACTTTTGTTTTACTGTCCATACAATATTATGAATGGATGGAAATTTACATATGAAAATAAAGGCCTAAAGGTATAGTGTAATGTTTGTATGATATATAACACATCTGTAATATTAATGCTATAAAATTTTATTGATCCAATAGCAAAAATACCCAATATTCCAGGAGTGTTAACAAAATGGTAAAATATATTTTCAGCATGTATACAAAATGGATAAAATTTTAACCAATCAAAAATTCTAAGAAATAAAAAATGTAAACATGTAAGCGTAACACCCAAAATAAACAGAATATCAATAATGAGGATGTGTGAAGATGTTTCTTCTCACTATGTAAAAAAGTTAACAAAAAGGAGAATATTGTTTTTCAAAATATTACTCAGTGTCAATAGTTGTGTAAAAGACAATTTATGTACTGTTGCAGAAATTATCAGTTAATAAAAATATTTCTAGATACAACTGAGATTTTCTCTTAGAGATGTTCTAAGTCACTACATATTTTCAGGATTTGCTATTTTAACTCTAGGAAATAATTGTGATCATATTTGAGAAAAAGATATTAATTTTACCATTATCTTCAATAATGAAAATGAAAAAAATCTAAATTTAAAACAATGATCTCTTGAAACAATTTAAGGAAATCTGCATAGTGATTACTCAATAGCTGTTCAATATTTAGGGAATTTTTAAAAAATCTGTACTCATCTAGATTGCATTGTGGACTTTGTCTTTGTCCTCTTAGCTCAGTTTTTCAAATCATAGTAGTATGATTCCCCAAATAATGTGTTTTTGGTTATAACACATTTAAATAAATATTTTAGGCTCAGAAAGCATTCCACTATGCCATTATAAATATCAGTAAGTAAAAATGATGACCTTCTGAATCTAAATTGATAGTTAACAATGGCAGATTAATAAAACATATTTAGTCCATTAAAATAATTTTCTTAGGGATATAACTACATCAGATATTTGATGTATAGAGAGAAGAGGGTTCTGTCTTTCTCCTTCTTTGAGAAAGAGAGAGAGAGAGAGAGAGAGAGAGAGAGAGAGATTGCATTTTACTCTGTTGCTCAGGTTAGCCTTGTATTTCTGCCCTAAAACAATTCTCCTGCCTCAGCCTTCTGAGTAGATGGGATTACAGACATGCTCCATCACAAGTACCTAAAAAGGATTTTAAAAAAAGTTTTATTTGGGGGCCGGGGAGTTAGCTTAGTGGTTCTGGCGCCTGTCATGCAAGCGCAAGGACCCGGGTTCGATCCCAGGTAACCACATACCATACTGGGCGTGGAGACTCACGCCTAGCTGCAACCAGTAGCACATACCACAGTACTGGGCGTGGTGGCTCACACCTGTAATCCTAGCACTCGGGAGGCTGATGTGAGTTTGAGACTGAGTTTAGGGCCAGCCTGAACCACAAAACGAGAACCTGTCTCAAAAAAAAAAAAAAAAAGTTTTATTTGAAAAGCATATCTTGTGGCTAATGTCACTGTTGATCTTGGCTTGAGACTATGCCTACAGAATAGAGTAAATTTATTTCCAGGCATATATCTTATGTAGAAGGATTCCTTCACGATAAATGTAGTTAGCATAAGGGTTTATATTCCATGTTCCCATGTAAGTAAGTCTTTGAGGCTTGAGAGAACTGGCATGTTATAAAAGAAACATAGATTCTGGCACACACTCTTAAACATGCTCCTGAGATTTAGGGAAGAGACCACCCGAAGCTTTTACTTGACTAAGTGGTTTGAATATTTATATTTTCCTACTCAAATTCCTTTTGTTTTGGAAAGACATAGTCTCCCACTCATCTGATTAATCATTTGGCTTCCTTTCATTGAAAGAAACCAAACTCTAGTCTGGATTTAGTTTATTATCCAGTCAATCCTTTTAATTTCTTGGTCTGATTTCTATGTCAGTCCAACTCTCAAAAAAGGAAAACACTTACAGTAGAGGAAAATCCTCAAGCGATGATACACATGCCTATTATTATACCTGCGTAATGATAGTGTTTGCTAAATTTATGAGTAAACCACTCAATTACAATCACAGTTTAAAAAAATTATAAGTTACAACTTCAGTGTTACCAAATTGAACTTAAACTGTATCTCCTAGTTTTATATTTTCTCCCTATAAGTTAGAGGAAATTTGAAAGCGCTTGACCTGATTTTTCAGGTTTCCTCTAATCTTCTAGTCCAGTGGTATAATTTCTACTAAACCTCAGTTGCAAACAAAAAGAAAGGCATGGAAGAAACTCACTAATCTAGAAGTTAGGAGATCTAATTACCTTCCTCAGTTTGCCATCATGCAGTCTTAGGCCAACTATTTTGTTTCCTTTTTAAAGGGTTTTTATATTTAAATATAAATATAAATATATTTATAATTCATTTGCTTGTCAAAGCAACTTTGGTGTACTTTATTACTTATTATGTACTCTAGTACGCATAGTATGAGACCTGCCAGCTATTTTATATAAATGTATAACATTTTTATGTGATATGTTTATCACACGGATATACACATCAGAAATAGTTGACCAGAAAATATTAAATAAGAGAAAACACCATTAAAAATACTTTAATTTAAAAAAAGAAATCATACAACACGAGAAGAACAGTAACATTTGTCGACATAATACATATTTAATAATCTGAATATAATCTTGGATTAATATTTATTTTAGGGAATCACCATAGGTATCTGACTTAAGCAACTGAAAATACAGTTTTTTTAAAGTTCCTAAGTAATGGAAAAGTTAAAAATTAGAAGAATTTGATCTTGTAGAAAGTAGTTAAATATCTGGTTTGAAATGTTAAATCACTTGAGCTTGAAGTGAAACAAGAGAGAATAACAATTAGGTGTTTCTGGTGGCTAAGATGAAGTGGATCAGAGAAGTGTAGCCACTAGGTAAAAAGACTTAGAATCGGTGCGTTTCCCTGGGCAGAGAGCTCGGTTCCCAAGCGACTGTGTCCCCCAGGGTGACTTCATCAGCTGCCACACAGCTTCAGCTGCCACTGTGCCCGGTGTAACTGACACCGTGTTCTGACACTCTGTTTACTGCAGGATGAAGTGGCCATTTAAGTCTGTGTAAATCAAACAGTTTGGACAAAGCTGGCAGTATTTATAATGTCAGGATGAGCAGATGTTTCAAATTTACCCTCATTTCCATATTTATTCTGTTTGAACATGCCCTGGCCTATGGAAATGAAGGAGGCATTCGACTCTATTTCTTTAAATTCATTTCTATTCAAGTAATTGGACTGAAGATTTTAAATGGTTATAATTTGCATGGTAGCATTTCAGGGGCTTTTGAGTTAAATTAAAGCAATTGTAGAACCTGCCTACCTGCGAAGCGCCTTGTCGGTATGATTAAAGTTCACGCACCTTTAAACAGCTCTAACTGAGAAAAGACAATATTTGTTCATACAAATTTCATGTACCCTTTGAAAGTAAAGGGTCACATCGTAGCTCAGCAGTATTTTAAAACTGAGGGTTCATATCCGGAGACTGAATAATAAAAACGCCTCTTCACAAGGCAATTCTGCTTCACTCCATGCGTAGGCACTGAACAATTTAACTGCAAATTAGAGGTGAGAATGAGTCCAGTATTACTGTTGTTCATGACATGTTGGTAAAATAAAGGCTGAACTTGGATATGAGGAAAGTGTCTCCGTGTGGACGTTACTATGTGCTTTCATCCAGTGTCATTTCTGCCATCTCCTCTAGAGCCTCCTCATTTTGTGGTGAAACCCCGTGACCAGGTTGTAGCCCTCGGACGAACTGTGACTTTTCAGTGCGAAGCTACTGGAAACCCTCAGCCAGCTATATTTTGGAGAAGAGAAGGGAGTCAGGTATAATCTTGCTCTAATTGTTTAATTGGCAAAGATGGGTGTCAGGTATATGAGAACAAAACCCAGTGTGTTACATAATTATACAGACAGCTGCCACGTTAGAACAATCGGGAAATCTGAGTGCCCTAGAAGATTTCGGGAGAGAGAAACAAAATTGCTTAAATGCGTTAAGCAGTTCTGTCTTCCTAGTTTTGATTCGTGGAGGGTTCTATTGAAGTTACTGTTTTAGCGTATGAATATTACTTGTACTTTTAATTCTACCTCATTTAAAAAAAAACTTGTTTTATTTTCTCAGTATTATTCACTATCATTTTTACTATTCAGATATCTAGAATTACATATGAATATATTTATATCTATTTTAAATGGATAATCATTATTCAGTGTGATTTCGCTGAGAGCATCATGACTCTGAACTATATTCTGAAGCTTTCAACTTTGTGAAATTTTCTTTCGCACAGATGTCATGTAAAAATAGTTCAGTGTATACTTTTTTACAGTTTTTACTAGTTTTATTATTATAATAACAATTGTTTTATTAGCTTCTGTTAAGGTTTTACTGTTTGCCTCATTTAGAAATTAAACTTTTTGATAAGCAGTTATGTATGAAAAAAACATGATATATTTTTCAAAATGGTCAGATATGATTACCATTTGCCATTAAATTTTATCATATAGACATTTTGTAAGCCAGAATTTGTTACATGTTAAATTTGAATATAGATATCTATACTCTGTATTGTTTCCAACTGACTAATAGGGCTTCTCTTTATAAAAGAAGACATTTTAAAATGTCTATGTCTTCCTTTTTTTTTGAGACAGGGTCTCACTTTGTAGTTCAGACTGGCCCTGAGCTCAGCCTTGAACTCACAGCAATCCTCCTGTCTCTGCCTCCTGAGTGTTGGGATCACAGGCATGAGCCACCACACCCAGCATTGTGGTGTGTGGTTACTGGGGGATCAAACACTCAGAACTTTGTGCTTACAAGGCAGATGCTGGAACCAATAAGCTAAATCCTCAGCCCTATCTTGCTTTCTTCAACAGAACAAAATATTTCCTTAACTTGTTTTTTGATAATTATGAGAAATAACTCTCATCAATCCTTCATATAATTTTATTGACTTATTTATGCTTGAGTCAGTATTGGGTGTTTTTCTTTTCATGATCTTGTTTCTAATGTGTATTTATACATAATTAACAGTTTACTGTCTGAACTCAACAATTTCTTGTAAAGAGTGCCATCATGTTGACTTTTGCTTTTTTGTTTTTATTTTGGTAGATAAATCTTGACTCGATTATGATAGGTATATGATTATTTGAGTTCTATTATCTTGTGGATTCTAACATATTTCATTTAGCCTAGAGCCTAAATTTACAACTATGTTAAAGAAAAGAAAGAAAAAAATATTTTAATCTAGTAGAAAGAATCAGGAGTATTTTTATAGCTGAAAATCTATATATGAAGAGTGTGAAATTCATTAGAAATTTTCCTTACTGTAAAGTAACATTTAGGTGATTCATGACTGTTAAACTCTAAATCTTTGAAAATTGTTTTGGCTTGGTTTAATGACACATATTATCTTTTTCCTAAAATTTTGTCATTGGACATACATCCATAATAATAGTTCCTCCTTATAAAAGTGTGTATAATGACAGGTACTTAAAGTTTGTGAAGAACCAACTTTATTTGATTAGGAGAAAAAGCTCATATTTTTCATTACATGAAATGTGACATGACACATTATTCTACATGAAATATATACTCCTAAGATAAGTGATCTTTTGATTCATTGAAATGTATGATTCTTTAAAAATTGTAACATTTATTCTTACTTTTTAAGGACAGTAAGAACATGAAAATTATGAAGATTTCTGTGTATTGATAACAGACAGTGAATAAAGTCATTTGTCATTTTCCAAAAAATGCAGATGGTATCCTAGAATTTATCAGAATGAATTGAAATTTAATCATGTTAAAATAGTAAAGGTCTTCAGCTTTTTTTTTTTTTTTTGAGACAAAGTCTCGCTTTGTAGTTCAGGCTGGCCCTGAGCTCAGCCTCAAACTCACATCACAGCAATCCTCCTGCCTCTGCCTCCCAAGTGCTGGGATTACAGGTGTGAGCCACCACGCCTGGCACTGTGGTATGTGGTGCTGATTGCTGCTGGGTGTGAGTCTCCATGCCCAGTATTGTATGTGGTTGCCGGGGAATCAAACCCAGGCCCTTGCGCTTGCAAGACAGGCACCAGAACTACTGAGCTAACTCCCTGGGCCTTCAGATTTATAATATTAATAGTCATAGACACTAAGCAAAGCTTGGATCAGTTTGTCAAAATATGTAATGTCAACTCTAACTTTACCTGATATCTTTATATATTTAGTACTGTTTCAAAATTGATTATTATAAAAACATATATCAAGACTGATAATTCATTCAAATTGTTGTGTAATTCCATTTAAAGTTATAATAGGAAATTCCAGATGTGGTTAATAATATGTATGTGTATATGTTACATAGATATTTTTATGTAACAAATATATGTGAACATGTATGTGCTGAATGAGTATTAAGCTTATTTTTGTATTTATGTATCAGTAGGAGTGTTTATATTTATGCATATATTTTATAGATGTCTATGAATCTCTGCCAAAATATTAGAACTTAACAATTAATCTGCTTTTATTCTTTTCTTGCACATTCTGGGGTATAGAATCTGCTTTTCTCATACCAACCACCGCAATCCTCCAGCCGGTTTTCTGTCTCCCAGACTGGTGATCTCACTATTACCAACGTCCAGCGATCAGATGTTGGTTATTACATCTGCCAGACTTTAAATGTTGCCGGAAGCATCATCACAAAAGCATATTTGGAAGTTACCGATGGTAAAGTAAAGCAGTTTATATCAATACGTTCAAATCTGTCTTAGGATCTAACAAAGAGTTCTAATAAATCTATTTCTCTGCAACTTTACATTCTTTTTATGACTACTGCAGTGTGAAACCAAAATGGTTTTTGATGATGTTATAAGAAGTCCAAATTCTTATCGTCATTAAAATGTTCTATTAATTCCTACTATCAAGTCATACTTATAAAATCATAGTAGTTAGCTGCGAAAATTTTATATTGAAAGCTGTACATCGAAATTCAAATATTGGAAAATAAGATGATATTTACAAAACTCAGAGTAAACTATGCTGTCTCTGGTTTTTAAAATGATAGAGTAAACATACATTCACCATGAATCCAAAATCTAACACTTGTTACACACGATAATGAACATGTTTTCCTTGAAAAGTGATTGCTTCTACAGCTAAATTCATTGAAACAACTGGAATCAATTTTCACTCTCAATTCCAAACAGAAGATGAAAGAATGCATAAAGAATAAAACATCCTTGCAAAGAGGAAGATGCAATGGGAATAAAAATCAGGAGCTTTCTCTATGGATTCAGATTGTTTTTTAAGCTTCAGATGATTTAAATACTTAATATAATAACAATTGCTTTTGTAATTGCAAAGTGTGCAATCATCTTTGAGCCTCACCCTGCCTTATCTGTGTATCTTTTCAATAGTCTTTCAGATCAATCAATGTTCTTTTCACTGTTATAACTCTCAGACCTCTTTATCTATAGTCTGAAATTGCAGCAAGTTACTAGCTCCATCCTGTGTACTTTTCCTCTTTAACTTATATTTCCATGTGATTTCTGGAGCATTTTTTCCCTCCAGGTTGCTGTTTTCTTCTCATTTGTGTAAATCAAAGTATAATGTACCTATTGTGAGTAAGCAGATACAGTTTGATGAATTCATTCAGGTAATGACCACTTATGTCAAGACATGGGACATTTCTGGGTGTTGACTTTTCTTGGTAATTATCCTTTCTATAGAAGAGATAAGCACCTTTCTCTCATCATTTTTGATTTTTGAAGTTTACAGGTAAATTAAATTATACACTGCTCTTTTGTGGATGACATTCTTTTTGTTTGTTTGTTTGTTTTGTTTTGTTTTTTGTTTTTTTGTATTTTTGAGACAGGGTCTCGCTTTGTGGTTCAGGCTGGCCTTGAGCTCAGCCTCCAACTCACATCACAGCAATCCTCCTGCCTCTGCCTCCCGAGTACTGGGATTACAGGCGTGAGCCACCACGCCCGGCACTGTGGTATGTGATACTGGTTGCTGCTGGGCGTGAGTCTCCACACCCAGTATGGTATGTGGTTACTGGGGAATCAAACCCGGGCCCTTGCGCTTGCAAGACAGGCGCCGGAACCACTGAGCCAACTCCCCGGCCCGTGGATGACATTCTTGGTTCAAAATAATACTAGTAAAATTCACCAGTGTATCTCTCAGTGTGCATTCCTTTTTAGTGCTGTGTGGTATGTAAATAAAACCTGATTTATTCATATTCATCCATATTGATGGGTAGTTTTCAGTTTAGGATTTTTATTAGTAAAGCTGAACTTTCTAGTTTGCATCTACTGATAGGTGGGTGCACTCAATTGTCTTAGTAGACTTTTTGGTAGGCGTGTATATTATCTTTTCTTCTTTTCTAAAATTCTTTGTTAGATATATAGTACTCTAAATAATTCAGCCAGTACTTCTATTAATGTAATGTAATTTAGTCAGTTAGATGAGGACTGGTATTTTTTTTTTTCTTTTGTGATTAGTGCTATGTTCTCTGCATTTTTCTTGACCTTTTGATTTTTGTACATTTGAAGTTCAAGTTTGTGGTCATGCAGGAATATCATTTTATATGCACATGGTATGGGTTAGTGGTCACAGTGTTTACTTTGTATGGAAACTAGTAACATCAGAATCATTTATCAAAAACCCCACCCCCTTTTCCTGCCTAATTGAAGTAGTACTTTCTCAAAATTCATGTGAACATAGGCATATGAGTATGGACAATCTTGATCTCTTTATTCTGTTCCACTGATCAGTGTATGTCATTACTTATGATAGTCATTATTTTAGTTTTGTAGTATTTCTTTAAAAAATGTGATAGGGTTAGTCTTTTCCTTTATTTTTCTTGATTTAGATTTGCTATTGGAGATTGCTCTACATTCCTCATAAATTTGAAAATCAAATTCTACCCTCACATACTTTAAACAAAAAACTGAATTGTGTATATATCTATATATATATATGTATATATATATTTTCAATTTCTTTCAATGTTTTAGAATTTTCAGCCTTGAGTTCTTGTACATACGAGAGATATATTAAGCTTCACTCAATGCGACTGCATAAGTATTTTTAAAATTTTCATTATTGAAATTTTGAGGAAAGTGCCTAAATATACCATTGACAATATATATTAATCTTGCATCAAGAAACTTCAGTAAATCTACTTATTATTTCAGTATTTTTAGATAGACATTTTTTTTTTTTTTTTTTTTTTTTTTTTTTTTTTTTTTTTTTTTTTTTTTTTTTTTTTTTTTTTTTTTTTTTTTTTTTTTTTTTTTCCTGAGACAGGGTCTCACTTCTGTAGTTCAGGCTGGGCATGCCCAGCACTGTGGTATGTGATACTGGTTGCTGGTAGGTGTGAGTCTCCACACCTGGCATTGTTATATGTGATTATCTGTATGTCGTTATCGGGGATCAAGCCTGGGCCCTTGCATTTGCAAAGCAGGTGCCAGAACCACTTAGATAAGTCCCTGGCCAGTAGACATCTTATTTCTCCTTTGTCTTATTTTACATGCTCTGTGACCTCCAGGAGAGTGAGTAAATTTGATGATGTTGAACATATTTCTCTTGATCTTAATTTCAGAAGGGAAACTTTAACTATTTCACCACCTAGTGGAGTATTAGCTAGTTTTGTGTACCTTTGACTTTCAGGAAATTCTAGAGAACTCTTTTAGAGTATGAATTTCATCACTCAACTGTATAACATCCATGTTGTCACAAATATATGAGCTGACCCTGTGTGTTCACCTCTGAATACCACGGTACTTATATGCCTCACTCCGTTGTGTTCACTGTGCTTTTCCTTTCTGTTAAGACTTCTGCCCATATTGTTTTCTGATTCAAAATTTCACTTCCTTCAAGAAGCATTCCTCAAATATGGGTTCTATTCCCCTACATCTACCATCGATGCACAGATTTTGTCTTTAACTCTCTATTTTCTCTATTTTCCATGAGACCCTATTCCATGATATTGGAGTTTATATCAGTTTAGGCAAGTTAATTGTTCACCCAGTTTCCAACTAAAGTCTAACTTGTCATGAATGCTCAGTGGATAATTGAGTAATTGAAGGAAGCAGAGAAAGAGGAAACATGTAGCTCTTGCTTCAGTGAGACTTCAGAAGTAGGATCAGCTCAGTCACAAGCACAAACTTATTCTTGTGAATCGTATGTTTCTTACGTGTACTAGGTATAACATGTTAGAATGACTAATCATGCTTCTCTGTGTGCATGATAACCACTAAATCATGACTGAGAAGACTACAAAATATTAGAAAAAATAGAACAGCAAAATATAATAAAAGTAAAACACGTATTTATATTTGCAGCTCTGTAAACCAGCTTGTACATAAATATACATGAAAAAGTAAGAAAAATATTCTTGATTATCACTCATTCTCATAATTATAAGTAAAAATTTCTCTCGGCCAGCTAACATGACACTGCCATGAATTGCTTGTATTGATGACAATGTCACACAAAGAGCTTTTACTAAGATGATTTTTAAAACTATGCATGCAAATTTGAGATTCATTATGAGTAGTCAGTTCCCTCTGAACACTGAATGTTTCATTTCATCTTACACCTTCTGGGGTGATATAAGTGGTTTTCTGTTTGCTCTTTTGATAGTATATTTCTAATTTTGTTTTCTGTATTTTTGAGTTTATTGATATTGTTCAAATAACTTATGAATACGGACTCATTCTACAGAGGTAAGAGTTTAATTATTGTGAGCCTTGACAATACCAACATGTATTAGTGACTCAGGTCAAAAGGGAACCCCATATGCAGAGTATCTTCTTGGTACTGTTGAACTTCAGCCTCTTGACCTCCTTTATTGTCTGAAGACAGGAAAAAGGCAAAGGCAGAATATTACAGGGGGCATGGAAGAAGCAGCTGTCTCTGAAATGTGGCTTCTCTGTAGGCTGTGCCTCACTCTAGTAACATTAGTATACATATTCATGCCATGATTTAATTGAAGATATTTACTTTCTCACTAGAATCTAGGACAATAATTTAATAAGTTATTAAAAATGAATAATACTTAAATCACTTGTATTTTTTTCTCTCTCAATATATCGCAAAGAGAGTTATTTTTATTTAGAAAATGAGTGTCTGTCAGTTGCTATTATATTTGATCTAGTTACTTGAACTTCCAAGTTTCAACTCCTGACTTCAAAACTGGGGTAGTTATATCTTCCAGTCAAACTCAGCAATGCGAACTTTGGTGCTCTGAAAACACTTAGCATATGGATGGTAATTGTGTCATGTAACTTATAGTCACTGGTTTTTAAATATGAATTTTTCATACGTGAATATAAGTCAGTGGATGTATAGTGTTCTTTTTTCATTTCATTCATAAATTTGTTTATATATATTAATGTTATCTATGTAATAATTATTTTAGCAATCATAGACTATTATATTCTATGTAATAACTTATAACTTATATTTAGAGCCTTTCAGTCTTTTACTGCATGTAAGGGAAAGACAGATAACTCTGCCTACACCATCACGCCCCTGTGTTGCACCACTACTACCACCGCTATTGCTAATGTGTCCATAGTAGTAATAAGCTCTAGTTATCCGGTATTGCTCTATGAGACACTATGTGAAGGATTTATTATGAATGAACAGTTTTCAATTTGAAAACTCATTTTACTGATGAAGAAACTGAGACAGAAAGTAATTTTAAAAATGCCCATATCCCGCGAGGAATATGTAGCAGTACTAAGATTTAAAACCTAATTTTGCATTGTGCATTATGGTAGCTACTTACCATAAGTGACCATTGAAATTTTAATTTAATTTACTTAAAATTAAATAAAATTATACGTCCATTCTCCAGTACCCCAGGGCACACTCAAGTACTTGGTAGTGGCTTGTAGCAATTGGGACAGAGCATATGAAGTCATTTGTGTTTTTTAAAAAACTGTCTTTCTGACCAAAGTTCATGTACTTACTTAGTTAGTAAAGGTTTCTGTTTCTTACACTCCTACTTTACCACCTGATACTGTATTTCAGTTCTCAGAGTACCCATGAGAACATATTAGACTCTGATTTGACATTAATCCCATAAATCCTACGTTTAAATTTGACTCAAACATGCTGTATTTTGTGGTGTAAGTTTAAACATTTCAATTGTCTTATTCTAATAAATGACAATACTAAGGTTTTGCTTAACCTAAAAAAAATGAAATTGTTTTAATGAATTCTTAAATCTTCCAGCTCTATTTATGTAATATGGTGGGATTTTTTTTTTTTCCAAAATGCAAAAGAGATGATAGCAGAGTATATAAGAATGTCTCACCTTTTCTAGTTAACCAAGCACTTTCATATCTGTTTTCGTGTTTTGTTTTGTTTTGTTTTAAGGTTTTTTTGAGACAGGGTCTCTCTTTGTGGTTCAGGCTGGCCTTGAGCTCAGCCTCAAACTCCCATCACAGCAATCCTCCTGCCTCTGCCTCCTGAGTGCTGGGATTACAGGTGTGAGCCACCATGCCCGGCACTGTGGTATGTGGTACTGATTGCTGCTGGGCATGAGTCTCCATGCCCAGTATTGTTGTATGTGGTTACCGGGGATGGAACCCAGGCCCTTGCGCTTGCAAGACAGGTGCCGGAACCACTGAGCTAAATCCCCAGCCCTCACATCTGTTATTTTTTATGTGTCTTCATAATAATTTCCTGAGCTAGTAAGAACCAGTATTATCTTCATTTTAGAGATTAAAAAAAGTAATCCTAAGCGTTCAAGAATTTAAAAAACTTACCCAAAAACACATGGCCAATGACAGATTTAGTTTTTTTCCTGCTTCATTATTTATAAGTCGCTGATGGAAATAATGCAAAAATAAATGATGGAAGAAAAAGACCATTAGCTAGGCTCAGGAGAATGGAGATCTCTGTGTGGTGCTGATATGACGCAGGTATAAAAGTCCTGTAAACACAGAAAGTGAAGAGCGCAACCCTCCAGGTATTGGAGTGTTCTCAGATAAAACAACACTAATAGATGTAAACTACACCCTTATTTACTTAGTTATAACCAGTTTTGAGAACCACTTTCATACTGATTTAATTGATGTCTAGAGGCATCTTCATTCCTTCTCACAATCATGGAAACACACATGACTCTACAGAATGCCAGACCAGTGAAATAGGTTCTTTCTTTTTATCACACATACTGTGCAAGGCCTCTAACTTGATTTTAGCAAATCCCAACATATAGTGTAAAAGTAGTTCAAATGTTTTAAGCAAAGGGAGTATAGGCTTACATTTTTCAACCATGTAGTAGCTTTCAACAATCTTGCCAGCTTTCTAAATTATTTTTTATATGCCTGATAGTATTAGCAAATTTCACACCTGTAATGAAGAGAGGAGAAGCTGTTGATTTCACTCCACTGATTTCCTTTTCTCAAAATGTGCATGCACAAAACTAATAATTATTGCATGATTAGTGAGGACCAAATTGAGGTGTGACTTGAGCTTGTGAAAATCCTTAGGATATAAAACTCTGACCATGACACTTGCAGATTTGCAAATTATTGCATCCAAAATTGACTTACTTGAAGTCAACTTCCTGTATTCACAAAACTGCTCAGAACATTTTTTTAAGAATTGTGCTTTTTTTCTTTCCTCTTTTTACTTTAACTGATACTCAGTTTTTATAGTACAATACAGAAATTCCTGAAGTTTTCTTTTCTTTTTATTCATTCAAAAAAAAATTTGAAGTTTCATAAGCAGTACCTAAGTCAAGAGGTAGGAGCACCTTTCTAATGGATTTATTCTACTTTCCCTTTAGCTGTTTTAGATTTTTCTATAAAATAATAACTTCATTACAGAAAATGTTTTCAGGTTTTAGATTTTATATGATCAGAATATCTAATTTTATATATATATATATATACATATATATATGTAAAATGTTTTTCATTGCATTTTACACAGTGCATTGAAACTATTGTAAGTTAACAGAATGACCAAAAATACATTTGCCATTGATTTAATGGGAGTGGGTGGTATTGTCCAGTCTGAACATCATTTTGGGTTATTTTTGTGAATTATCCTATCAACAATGTATTTGGGCAATTTTCTAGTTTCCTTTAATTCATACAGTTGGCTAATTTTCACCCATCAATATTTCAATACAAGAAGAAAATCAAATAGAAATATTTCAGAGTCTAGTAAATTGGTGTGTAAATGGAAGTCCAGAGCCTGTTCTTGAAAAAAAAAAAAAATCACTTAACATTCTGGCAAGAGATCATCACTTTTGTTGCATACAAGAGTCCTAAAATGTCAGGCTGGTTTGGGTTCATTTATTAAAATTTGTCTCATGTCTTTCCTAGGGAGTGTCCTTAGGTGTCCTTTCTTAGGTACACAGCATTGTATCCTTGCAACTGTATGTCTGTTTCATCATCCACAATCCCCCCACTCATGTACAGAGCCCTGGACAGTGAAGCAAAGCTCAGTCAGTGGTTGCTCACTAGAGAGGAGTACATTGTAACTCATTTTAATATTCTAAATCGGTGCTTCATGTAAATGTTCTCTGAATAATGCATGTCTCCTGATTTAATTACTTGTTTAATTATCTTTAGTTTGTTTCAAAGCCTACAGCAATTGCTGTTGTTTGAATGATTAGAAAATTGCTTCCAGTTGCAGAAATCCATTTTCTGCTGTTTCTTCTGGCAGTGATGGCCGACCGGCCACCCCCGGTCATTCGGCAAGGCCCTGTGAATCAGACTGTAGCAGTGGACGGTACGTTAGTGCTCAGCTGTGTGGCCACAGGTAGTCCGGTGCCTACCATCTTGTGGAGAAAGGATGGAGTTCTTGTTTCCAGCCAAGATTCTCGAATCAAACAGCTAGAGACTGGGGTACTCCAGATCCGATACGCTAAGGTAACTTGAACCTCAACCCTCCTGTTTTGTTTAACTTGTTTTTGTCTCTATCCAATAGCATCAAATGTTTTAGGATTAATGTAATACTCAATAAAACTATTATATGTTTTTAATTTGCTGCTTCATTTTGGGGACATTTTTCAGACACTTGTACGTGTATTTGAAGTGATTTGCCTCACTATTTAAGCCCATGGCAAATAGTTTAAGGTTCTAAGCAGGAACTAAGCTAAGACTTAATGATGGAAAGAGAAGGGGAATTTGTGGGGAGAAAATACCTTCCAAGCAGTGATCCTAGGCAGCCTTTTCCAAAACGTGTTCTAGTCCAATTTTATGTGCAGGGTACTTCAACAGTTCTTGTAGAATATTTGGTTCAGCATTTTACAGTTACATAATACTGTACATGCAAACAAAACTCTCGGGCCCAGTTCACAGTGAGTGGATGTTCCAATTCAGAATTTTTATGAAGGGCCACAACTGCATGAGCCTAGTGATTTCCCAACCTGGACATCACATCCCATACCGTTTTTTTTTTTTTTTCACTTTTTTTTGAGACAGAGTCTCGCTTTGTAGTTCAGGCTGGCCCTGAGCTCAGCCTCAAACTCACACAACAGCAATCCTCCTGCCTCTGCCTCCCGAGTGCTGGGATTACAGGCGTGAGCCACCACGCCCAGCAGTGTGGTGTGTGGTACTGGTGCTGCTGGGCGTGAGTCTCCACACCTAGTATGGTATGTGGTTACTGGAGATCGAACCTGGGTCCTTGCGCTTACAAGACAGGCGCTGGAACCATGGAGTTAACTCCCCAGCCCTCCGTAGCTATTCTTGTAGGACTATTTTGGGTCGCATTGACATTTCTTTTTAGAACAACAGCAGAGAAACTCCTGAGACAGATGAAAGAAGAGTCAGAACAGCAATAAATATAAATTTCAGTTGCTTTATTAAGTAGAGTGGTTTCTTTTCAGTTTTAGGTCAGCATAACAGTTTGTGTCGTGTTTTGCTGTAGGTATATGTGGCATTTCTTCTTCACAAATAATTTCACTTTGTTAGTGCAATTGCAAGAGAAGGTGACATTGCTGTGTTATCAAATGTGACTTGTACAGTTATGGTTGAGGCAGAGGTATATGTGCTTCTAAGGATTTTAAAGCTGAATGTGCAACTGGTGTTTATATTTTGGCATTTAGTTTTCAAGACAGAAAAAAATGTCTGTCTCACCAAGGGTTTGCTATAAATATGTCAAAGTACCTTAAGTTTAAATTTTCTTTAAATGGGCAAAAACAAGTATTAAAAAAAAAATCCTTTTTGGCCTATCTCTTGTCATTTTTCCAAAGAATTACTATCTCATATGTCTGTAAAGATGCTACTGATTAAATATTAATTAAGCCCTGTTAAACATAAGATTTATTAACTATAAAGATATGATTTTAGCAAAAATTATTAGCTCATTCCATTTGAAAATTGCATACTTTCGTAACTGTCTTTGACACTGATAATGTTAATGCATTTAAATATCATATTTTATTACACGATTATAATAATCATATAAAATCTCTTCTCTCTTCATGTAATATTTTCCTTCTCTTTGAATAAAATATATTCAATTAGAGGAACATTCTGGTTAGTGCATTTTAATGCAGTTATCCATATTCATGGACCATATACAAACCTGTAATTGCTTTTCCAGCCCAGTAAGCTCTTGATTGTTGTAAATATTTATTTTCTGTCTGCATTTGCAGCTGGGTGACACTGGTCGGTACACTTGTACTGCATCCACCCCCAGTGGAGAGGCCACATGGAGCGCTTACATTGAAGTCCAAGGTATGTTAGTATTTTTGCCTTAAAGTAAAGCAGAAAATGCAGTTAGTGCAGTAAATGACTTTGTATCTGAGAAGATGTATGGCTGTGCTACCTACATTTATATGCCTATCTTTATATTTATACATGTTTTTATTTTCCCCCTCTTTTACTAGAATTTGGAGTTCCTGTTCAGCCTCCAAGGCCCACTGACCCAAACTTGATCCCTAGTGCCCCCTCAAAACCTGAAGTTACAGATGTTAGCAGAAATACAGTGACTTTATCATGGCAGCCAAATCTGAATGCAGGAGCAACACCGACCTCCTATATCCTAGAGGCCTTCAGGTACAGTGCAGAGGATATTTTCTTTCTTTTCTTTTTTTTTTTTTTTTTTTTTTTAACCATTAAACACTCATGTTCTAACTTGTGTTCCTACCCTTAGCCACGCATCTGGTAGCAGCTGGCAGACTGTAGCGGAGAATGTGAAAACAGAAACATTTGCCATTAAAGGACTCAAACCTAATGCAATTTACCTTTTCCTTGTGAGAGCAGCTAATGCATACGGAATCAGTGATCCAAGCCAAATATCAGATCCAGTGAAAACACAAGGTAAATATTGATCTACTTGGTCTTGGGTCTCCTACTTACCCTTAAATATTGTCACTCCGGGCATACAGTTCAGCTACGTGCTAGGACTGGGCATTTACAATCTGTGTTCCATGAAGCTTCATTAATTTTTAATACACAGACACATGCCTAAAAGATTTTCTTAGTTTCTGGCCTAAGAATTTCAAAATAATGTTAATAACACATGAAACCATTTTTCTTAAAATGAAATTAACACTAAGACAAAAGTACCATATGAACACATGTGTGTTTTATTCACTTATAGATTATTAAAATATAGTTACAATGTGAATATAACATCTTACTCATATTGTAACTGTAAATGTTATCTTTAGATTCAGTATTCATTATCATTGGCGAATTTTCAGAATTGCTTCCCTCACCAAGTAGTACTTTCAAAATTACATAAACATATGAGAGCTTTGTAAACTTGCCCTTAATCGTCCTCCAAAGCAGGAGGAAAAAATGCTCATGTTGTTCAACTTGTGTTTCACTGTTAATTATGTGGGTCCTGGTGTATGAAATGTGTGTCAGGAACCTATGTCTAGTCAAAGACAGTGGAAGAAACAGAGGCAAGAAAAAATCGACCCATGCAAAGACACCTCTATGATACTTCAAACTAGAATATTATTCACTTTAACAGCTTTTGGGATACACTCTTTCATCTTTTGTGACCAAATATTATCTTTTATCTCTCAATAGACAGATTGTTATCTTCCATCCACTCTCTTGCTCATTGTAGTAATTTAGTACAGTGAGTAAAATGTCTCTGTATTGAAATAAAATAGTCTCTTTTCCTCAGCCATTACCTTGTGCTAACTTTATGCCATCACAATGAAAATGTACCTATTTACAAATTAGAGATAAAATAATTCCTGAGCATCATGATTATAAATATAAAATTATTTGTTGAATACACAGAGGAATTGTTTCTATCTTGAGTTAATAGCTCCAAAGGGTAAATTGTAAATTAGTTACAATGAGAGGACTCTGTCGTGTACAAGACAATTGGAGGACGCTACTTCTGTTCCATTTAGATGGGTCTACCGGCCCTGCTTCATGTCGTGTCTTTCTGATATGTGCACCTATAGAGAAGGTCTTTTGAGAAGGACTCTTTGCTTCATTATTCACAGCGAATCAAGCCAAATTGTGGGACATGCCTGCGTCTGTCTCTTTCTGTGTGAATCTAACACACCCAGGCCTGTATTTGCACTTATGAGTCACCTCGTTAGGAGCTTTACAACATTTGCAGCCTGCCTTGAGGCAGTTTGAGGTTTTCACCATCAGACACGCATTTGTAAAGAATGCAGAAATGATGACAGCTGTGAAATAAATTTAAACTTTTGTCCCCATACAGCGTTTTCTCTCCAGTCAGTTCTGGCTGCAGGTTTTTGATGGAGTACTATGTAAAGCTCTTCTGCCATTTATTCCTACAATTGATTTGGGGGCATATGGTCATTTTTAAATGAGGAGGTAGTTAATATTTTATCTGAAAATAATTTTCTAAGAGGCTTTCATCATTTTCCCTTTTTACATACATAGCTAGTGGGAAAACTTCAGTGACCCACATCCCTGCCAGTTGGAAGACTGATTCTGGCGCCATTTTGAAATCCAAGAAATGGTCATCTCAGCACTTTAGTTTTCTCACTCTGTAGCCTTCAGTAAATTAGTCAGGTCCTTTAGGGTTCAGTTTTCCTGCCTGTAAAATGGGGCTAAATAACCCCTTTTCAGGATGGACACAGATTAAATGAAGAATCCACAGATGAGTACATCAGATCAGACTTCTTTTCAGTTATATGGTGTAACAGACTCATGTTTGTCTCAGAGTCAGCACTGAAAGTTCATAAAATGCACGGCATCGTAAGACCAAGAAAGACAGCTAGTAACCCAGATGATGAGCACATCAGCATTCAGTGTACCTCTTGAGACTGGGGTGATGAACCAGTGCTAACAAGATTAAAGTTAATAAAGGGATTAAAAGTCTGGTATTTGGAAAGAGGTTTAAAATACTAGCTATAAAAGGGTGGACCAAGAATGTTATGCTTAAGGGGAGAGAGAGAGACAGAAGAAGAGGGCGAGAGAGAGAGAGAGA